>ONZA01006660.1:54334-65315 GCA_900322205.1 Kewa caespitosa
GGGAGGGGGGAATCGAACCTGTGACCTAACGTACACAGGACCTCAGTCTTAACCACTAGGCCAAGACCTCATTGGTTGAGTATTTAATATTTAAGCCAATATGCCATCACTTTCGATCAGGAGAGAACAATAATGTCCTTCTGCCATTTATCTAAAGATAAAAGAGTTTTTCTTAGGATGACTGCCATTCTTTACTTTTGGTGGCAAGTTTTGCCTAATACCAAACTGGACGTGACGGGCCGATTCCAATGAAGTCTTAACGTAGTTGAACTAAGGTATATAATTCAAGATTCACTTCCCCTCTACAAATTTGTATTGTGGTAACCTTTGATCCTCACTGTGAATGAAAGAACAGAACCGACAGAAGGGCGTTTCACAAATTTTGTTGGACGCATCTTAAGAATGAATGCCCTTGCTGCTACTTCTGCTGCAAGTGCTTGGATAATCAAATCAAATTTTGACTATAAACTGTCAAGTTCATAGGTTCCCAGCTTATGACAATGGTTTCTGAAGAGGGACTCTGATATATACGTAGTAAAATTTATCTCGATCGTTGAGGCAAAATATATTTCCAGCAGAGCTGTAAGCAAACTGATCAAAATGGAATGTGAGAAGATGTTGAAGGTTTAAACACAAGATTGGTGAACATCATACATGTATATAAAGATTACAAGTTTTCCTTTTTTCGGTAGAAAGGAATAGCCTACAATTATACAACCATTACGATGAGCCTTTTCGAAACATCAGATCATCAATTTATGAAACAGCAACCAAATGGAGTAAGCCCCATGATTATGTTACCAAATCAATTTGAAGCTGCACTCTTCTTAGGTCTTCCCTTCTGCCTTTTCTTGCTACTGTTCCTTTGTTTCTTGGAGGTTGCTACTAAAGGTTTAATCTTAGGTGTTCTAGCATTGCCTTTCGTTGGATCCGCAAGTTTCAGATCAATCTCCTTCCTCTTGGGCTGAAAAACCTCGGTTATTGAGGGATCCAACACGTCTTTAGAGCACTGGAGAGCAATTCCCATCTTCTCTGCTTCTTCCCAAAGCTCTCTGCCTTTCTCAAAATCGCCACCCCTGCAAAGCTTAGGTATCAGAACATCATATACTGGTCCATAATCACCATTAGAGTTTTTCTTCATGCGATCAAACAGCTCTAGAGCAAAGTTCACTCTCTCAACCCCGCATAGTACACCAATGAGATCATAGTAAAACTTTGCTGGTGGAACCAACCCTTCTTCTATCATCATATCTACAATTTGGTTCCCTTTCCCAAATCTTCCAGTCAAGTACAATACCCTGGCAACAAGATAGTAACTAACCCAATCAGGAGCACAACCCGATCTTCTCACTGATTCAAGGATACTCAAAGATTCCCTTACTCTCCTCGTTTTAGCCAGACAAGAAAGCAACACGTTGTAACTTACGGAATTTGGAGCAATTTTGTACGTTCTCATCTCCATCATCACATTCAGAGCTTCTGGCACAAGGCCTGACGGGTTATTTTTTAGATTCTGCTCACAGAGGCACCTTAGGAATGTGTTGAAGCAGTAAAGATCAAGAGAAATCTTCTTCGACTTCATTTCTTGGAGAATTCTCCGAGCTTCCTTCACATTTGCCTGCATAGACCAACCATATAAAATGCTTTTATAAACACATGATTCCACACCCGATATCTTATCCTTGTGATGCCACACGACCCCTTCCGCCCTCTTCGCATGCCCTTTTGCGCAGAGGGCACTCACAATGGCTTCGACAGTGGTTCTGTTTTGAGGGCACTTGAACGAATCCAAGTTCTTAAAGATGCCCAATGCATCATCTTCTCTTCCCAACTTCACCAATATCTCCGCTACAACGCTGAACGATTGCTCCTCCAATGCTCTACCACTCTTACAAAGATCAGACAACAATATATCAATCGCCATATGATCCTTCTTCTCAGCAAAAACCCGAATAGCATGGTTAAAATCCTTATCCTCCAAACCCGAACCCAAGCTCTTACACGACCACGTAAAGAACCGAAGCAACCGCCTCGTGGGCGCTTCCTCCTTGCAACAGTCCACCACTTGCACAACAATGGACGGCGTTAAAGCAACTCTACATTCATCGAGGCTCGACTTCAAGTCATCTAAGCCGCCAACAGGCGTTGAAACAAGGGCGCAAAGTTCCTGAAGAATCCCACACGGAGTTGATGTAGTAGAACCTTGCAACGTTGCGTACCGCAATAAACGAAAACGTTTCACCTTGCGGGCATTGATCTTTCTTAGCATTATGCTCTCTCACGCATTTCATCAAACAGTTGGTGCATCAAGCTACGATCAGTTTCACAACAAAACAACTGTAACCCAACTGATTAACTAACATAAGAAACTATCTTTAAACACCCTCAACATCAAAATCACGAACCCACTCTCAAAAATCTGATTCAAACTGGTTAATTAGTGATGAAAAGAAAGCAATTAGTGACAACCCTAACGGCTACTAATACAAAAAATGGAGGGGTTAGTTTAAAATGTTGAAAAAAAGTGAAGGGCATTGTTGGGTATATAAACTTTTTGGTGGCATGTTTCGTAAATAAACCAATAATCAAGGCCTTAATTTGTAACCCTCAAAAAAAGTTTCATTCTTGTCAAAGTAACCCTTTGATTGATTGAAACTTTCCATAATCGAAGATTCGAGGAACTTTCTCCGATCAATTTCCGGTAACCTTTCTCTCTCTTGAATTTCGTCTTTTAATTGAAGTTAATTTGATGATTCATCTAATTAGGGTTTTTGATTTAGGAATTTTGGAAATTTTGATGCTTTTTTTATTTTAGGATTTTGTGAATTGGAAAAGAAAAAGGGAAAATTGAAAAGATGAGTCAGGTATTTGAAGGCTATGAACGTGAATATTGTGAGCTCTCAGCGAATTTGACTCGGAGATGTGGCTCTGTTGGTCTTCTCAATGGAGGTGACTTTTCTGATTTTCCGGTTTTCGGTTTTCGGCTTTTGGTTTTATTTTATTTTTTTGTTTGCAAATGATATTCGCGTGTCGTGTTTTTATTTGGGGAGCAATTAGAACTCTCGGGATTGTGAGGGTGCACGTAGTCGAGCTCTATTGATTTATTGAAGTTTTTGAATTTTCGGCTAGGTTGGTGTTTTGCTTATTTTTCTGTTTGTTCCTTGATATGGTGGATTGAGTTTGTTTGATAACGTTGCAAAGTTATGTCAATTGTTGATATGGATTCTAAGGTGGAGTTGGATAATTCGATGCTTTGTATAAGGGTTTAGCATGTCGAGGGGGTAGAGGAAGGTAAGGCTAATGTCAGTGTTTTTTGTTACGAGGAATACTATGATGTTTTGTCGTCTCAAAGCATGGATTACGGGTGGATTTGGCGTACAAGTGGAATGCAATATTTGGAGAAATATTATTTGAGGTGTTTGAGTTTGAAGTGGTAGGGGCATGCCAGGAACAGGAGAGTTCGCCGATCTCAACATTGCTGGAATGAAAATTTAGACTACAAACATTAAGCCACTTAATAGTTGCAGTAAATGAATCTGTTAGTAGAGACTCCAGTCGCAGATTGTTTGGCGACCATGCTTTTGAGCTTGTCCTAGATTGTAGGCTTCCTTTTGAGCTTAGTTTTCTTCTCAAAAGAATACACCAGCATATAAATAACATTCCTAAGGACATGAAAGTGCAAAGCATAAACTCAGTTTTGAGGTTGATTGCACCAGTTCTTTCTACCTAGTGTGGAGTCAGTTACCTAGTTTCGTCTTCATCAATATAGCTCAGAAAAATGGCAAAATATCTTGCATTTAATTTTCTGGCATGAATAACCAAGTACTAAAGTTTGCAAGTATAATCTGAATCGGTAAAATTTGAATATTCCCCCCAAGTGCCTAGAGTAGTATTGTGTTAGCATCCTCAGCTTGAATGTGCTTGCAACCCAGCTTTTGGGTTGATTTCACATCGGTCACTTGACAAAGTTGACCAGAAGGTACAAAGGGCCCTTTGATAAGCATTCCTATGGTTCAGAAGGCGTGCTGCTTTTACTTTATAATCGAGTTGTTAGATATGCAGCTAGGCAACGCTTAGATCCGGCTCTACCCAAACTTTTCTGCTCCACTCCAACATTTCCCACTTGTCCAACTTTTGCTGAGCAGTTTTTGTTTTGTTCTTTTTTCAAAGGGGCCAACAGTGGTTAGTAAGTATAGTAACCCGTAAACAGTAAGGATATGAAGCATGCAATTACTCGAAACTGAAAAATCTTCACACTTAAAAAGGTGCTAGTAGAGTAACTATTACTCCAGAACTGAATTTCATGCAAGATTTTTGGAAGTTCCATCGCGCAATGAAAAATCCATGAATAAATGTTTGAATGAATAAAAGATCCCTTTCTCATAGAGTCAACTTCTTTTGGTCCCGAGCCTTCTATCCGTCTGACTTTGTTATCGTATTGTCTCAGAACGGGTTAAAATACTGCTTTCACTTAAGTAAATCCATGAACAATGTTGATTTGAAATCGAATAGGAGGATCACTATTAGCCCTTGGTAAATTTACCAAAGACGAAAAAGATTTATTTGATATTATGGATGACTCGTTAGTGTGTCCAAGTATGCAACCTTGAAATCTGATATTTTGGAAAGACATTGTGTGTTGTTGATGGAGTTAAAGAGGTATTTGCCTTTTGCTACTGTTGTTTGTTTGCTGAATCAATGTACATTTGTTTGGTTGTGACGCCTTACCTAACTGATCTCGTCCACGTTGCTTCACAGAGCAGAAGAAGCAGAAACTATCTGAAATTAAGGCTGGGTTGAATGAAGCAGAAGCTTTGGTACGTTGTAACCTCTTCGCTGTTATTACTTCTTGCTGAATTGTTTCAGCCTTGGTCACCATGTCAATATCTGATAGATTGTGACCCCTAATATAATGTCTGTTTGAACTTCGAACTTACCTAGATCCGGAAAATGGACCTAGAGGCAAGAACATTACAACCTAATGTGAAGGCTATGGTTCTTACCAAGCTGAGAGAGTACAAAAATGACCTAAACAACTTGAAATCTGAGGTGAAAAGACAATCAACAACTGATAGCCAAGCTACCCGAGATGCATTGCTGGAATCCGGAATGTCTGATGCACTGATGGTAAGTGCTTTCACGTCATCTATATCTGATGCATTGATATGAGTAAGTGACTTGTTTTTAATTTTATTCCCTCCCCATGTATTGAGAATCTGAGGAATAACACGCGAATTATCGGGTATTCCTTCTCATCTGTGATCTGACACACCTTATGCCCCTCCTGTTCTTTTGCATTCTCCATATTTTTCACGTTACTGTGCGTACTAGACTGAATTATGTTTTAGGAACTGTGGTCCTTGTTTCAATACCTTCGTCACTCTATAGTATAACATTCTGTACATCACCTTCTTGCTTCTAACAATGTTCCTTCCTACCGTGGGGTAGGAGCGGTCAAATGTATCCAGCCTTACCCTAGCTGCCTAGCTCACTGCTGTGTTTTAAAAGTGGGAAAATGGAAATCTAGGTGATGCAAGTGATAGCATTTTAAGATGCCATGTTCTCGGACTCTTTATTCCCCGTCAAATACCTATCTCAGGTACTAAATACGACAACATGTGTGTGGACAGTTGATACTTCATCTTAGGCCAATAAACTCGGAATAATTTTAGAAGTGGCAAGTTCATACAGGGACAGATAGCCTTGCTGCACTGGTTCAAGTAACATAATTACATAGGTACAGTTTACAAGATAGGAAATGGATGTTACAATCAGGTTTATGCAATTGTGTTTTTGTGAACAGGCTTCTGCTGATCAAAGAGGGAGATTATTGATGTCGACAGAGAGGTTGAACAAGTCCACTGACAGAGTTAGGGAAAGCAGAAGGACTATGCTGGAGACCGAAGAACTTGGTGTCTCCATTCTTCAAGATCTGAACCAGCAACGCCAGTCCCTCTTACACGCTCACAACACGGTAAGTGGCGCACCTCTTCTATTGAAGTGAAGTTTTGTCTGTTTGATTCTCCCTTAAGAGTATCGTGCCATCAAATTTGGCAGTTTTGTCTGCACTTTAGCATGTGGCTCTCTTCAGAATTTCATATATGTTTCAGGTGTATCAGGATTCAGGAAAAAGAAGTCTGTTCCTGGACGAATTAGTTCTAGGTGTTGTAGTTTCCCATATCATTTGTTTACTAATTCAATATTTGTTATTTCACATCTCCAGCTTCATGGGGTTGACGAGAACGTTGGCAGAAGCAGGAAAATATTGAGTGCAATGTCTAGGAGGATGAACCGGAATAAATGGATCATTGGCTCCATTATCGCTGTCCTGGTCCTTGCAATTGCATTGATCCTTTACTTCAAGTTGCGTCATTGATCTACCAAATTTGTATTCTTCGAAAATGTGTACACCGACAATGGTGGTAATTTGATGTCTACTCTGTGATCCCATGTAATTAGTACTGAATTTGTATCGTTGTTTTGCCCAAGTTTCATTTATAAATCTACTGATGTCATGCCTATTCTTGCATAAATTAGCTTAGTTTTCACATAGCTTTGGCATGTCAAGTGTCAGATGAACACCTATTGTCAGTTTGTCACTTCAACCCCTCGTTTGTGGATTATCAATGTTTTATTTCGTTTTTGAAGTATGGCCTTTTCAAGCCGGAGGTAAAGGATCACCTAAATGCTACGAGCCTACAATACAAGTCACGACAAAGCGGTTCCGGAATATCCGAAATTAAAATGGTACTATTGATAAACATGGCCCCGAACTGGGTCGAAAATGTCGTATATGGTGGTCCCCTGTACGTGTTGTACATTGAAGAAAAACGCCAAAAATGGGCCGTAAAAAGGTATTTCTGGGGGAAGCCATGGGCACGACTTAATGTAGGAATGTCCCCTAGCGATTAGGTGTTTAATTCTACACCAGGTCCGGAACGCTTAGGAAATGGCCAAAATCAAAGGCTATAAGCCATGAGAAAAATGTCATGGGAATCTGAAATGAAAAAAGTGATGAAAATGGTTCAGTTGATAAATATGGCCCCCATGAGGCTATTGGAGTCCATTTTGAACGACGATCGGGTCGTAAATGTCGTACATGGTGTTCTCGGGTATGTATTGGATTTTTAAGGAAAACACCAAAAACGTGCTGTAAAAGATGTGTTTCTAGGGAAAGTACCGCTTGGGAAGAACTTGTATTGATGTGGGAATGTCGTCTAGCAATTTGAGGTTAATTCTCCACCGGACTTCGTGACGCCTTAAAAATGTCTGAAATCCAAGGCTATAAGTCACGAAAAAGCAATTCCGGTGGATTCGAAATGAAAAGTAATGAAATTGGTCACAATAGTAAATATGACCCTCAAAAGGCCGTTGGAGTTCATTTTGATCGATCATTGGGTTGAAAGTGTCATATATGGTGGTCCCGGCTATGTATCGGACTTGAAAGAAAACAATGAAAATGAGCTGTAAAAGGTGCTTCTAGGGGAAGTACCGCCATGGACATGACTTATATGGATATGGGAATGTCCCATAGCGATTGGGAGTAATTCTTCACGGGGTACCGGGATGCCTCAGAATCGTCTGAAATCAAAGGCTAAGTCACGAAAAATCGATCCCGAGGGACCCGATATGAAAAGTGATGAAAATGGTATTATTCATAAAGACGGCCCCCAAGTGGTTGTTCGAGTTTATTTTGGTTGACGATTGTGTCGAAATGTTTTACATACTAGTCGTGGTTACGGGTCACACTTTTAAGGAAAACGTCAAAAATGGGTTGTAAAAGATATTTCTAGGGGAACTACCGCCATGGGCAGGACTTACATTGATGTGGAAATGTCTTCTAGCGATTGGGGGTAATTCTCCATCGAGCCCCGGGATGCCCTGAAAAGGCCTGAAATCAAAAGGCTATATATGTCACGAAAAAGCAGTCCCGGAGGTTCCGAAATGCAAAGTGATAAAAATGGTACCATTGATAAATATGGTGCTCAGGAGGTCATTGCTATTTTGTTTGATGATTGGATCAAAAATGTCGTATATATTGGTCCTGGGTACGTGTCAGACTTCAAAGGAAAACGCCGAAAATGGGTTGTAAAAGGCGTTTTCAGGGGGAATTACCTTCAGGGCGATACTTATATTGTAGTGGGAATGTCCCTTAGCGATTGGGGCGTAATTCTCTACTAAGCATCGTGACGCTTCGAAAATGCCCGAAACCGAAGGCTACAAGTCACGAAATAACTATTCTAGCGGGGTCCGTAATGAAAAGTGATGAAATTGATAACATTGATAAATATGGCCCTCAAGAGGCCATTGTAGTCCATTTTAATAGATAATTTGGTCGAAAATGTTGAGTATGGTGGTCCAGGGTACGTGTTGGAATTTGAAGGAAAACGCTAAAAATGGCTATAAAAAGTGTTTTTAGAGGGAAGTAACACCATGGGCAGGACTTATAATGATGTGGGTGTCCCCTACAACTGGTAGGTTTTTCTCAACTAGACCCTTGGACGTCTCAGAAATGCCCAAAATCGAAGGCTACAAGTCACGTAAAAACATTTCCTTAGGTCATAAATGAAAAGTGATGAAATAGATACCATCGATAAATATGGTCCCAATGAGGCCATTGGGTATTCATTTGGATTGATAATTGGGTAAAAAATGTTGTATATGGTGATCTCGGGTATGTGTTGGACTTTGAAGGAAATCGCCGATAGATCGTAAAAGGTGTTTCCGGGGAAGTACCGCCGTGGCTAGAACTTATTGATGTGGAAATGTCCCCTAATGATTGGGGGTAATTCTTCGTGGGGTCACGGGACGCGTCGAAAATCCCTGAAATCGAAGGCTATACAAGCAAAAAAAAAACGATTTCAGAGGGGTCTGAAATAAAAAGTGATGAATAAAGTACCATTGCTTAATATGGTCCCCAAGCATCCATTGGACGCATTAAGTCCCAATACGATCTCCCCATCCCCTTTTGTATATTGTATTCGCCTTTATGCCTTCTATAATTTTATATAAAAATAAAAATAAAATCAAAGCACAAATTATATCCTACAGCTTTGAGGGGTAAAATCTTTCCTACACCCCCGCTTTAAATCTCACTTCTAAAAACCAAAATGAGTCAAAAGCTCAATTGTATTTTCTCTTTTTTATATTGTTTTGAATTTTTTAGGTAAGTAAATTAAGAGGATGGTATACCAATTACCATATAAGAATTGGGCTCAAAGATATTTGAGTTTGAATTCAATCTACTTTATGCCTTATTGCTACATAAGATGTAATAAAACCTTAGGAAACCAAAGTGAGAACCAGCGACAGTAATGCACTCCAACATGTAACTTCTTGATGAATATGCTTCTGAGTGGATATTTCACAACTATACCGAGAATTCATCTTTTCAATTCGACGAATACATTATACAACCACTTTGTGGCTCTTCAAGAGCATAAGATACTTCATTTCGATAGTTGGAAGCTGGATTCCCAACTTCATCCAGCATTTCAATATGTAAAGAATACAGATGATAAATTCAGAACCACCTGCTAGCTTACTCCCCTACAATCTTATGAGATTTCTCTCGATCTCGAGAAGCTTCTTTGACGGGGCAAACCAGATGCTAGAAGTGGAACTCTCCATGCCCCTATCAATCATCAGCGGAAAGAAAGGTGCAAGTCGAATCCTATCCGACACACAAGGCTGATGAGCAAAGTGGAGCTGAGCAATGAAGGTGTGCAACAAGGAGATTTTAGCATAACCGCGGGAACCGATCAGAGAATACAGATTTTCTTCAATGTTCAGCGGTTGATGATCATGAACCATCATCATCCTCGGGAGATGAATCCCTTGATGGGTCATCATCATCTTCATCTTCCTCATCCAGGTCAACGGGTGAAGGATCCCCATTAAGATCCACAGTCACGCCATTTACCTTCCTCACAAACTGCCCACGAACACGGGGCCTTCTCTCGGCGAGCTTTTTACGGTTAACATACCTAATCTTCTTATCAAAACATCTCTCTTTCCTTTTCTGCCTAAACTTCATCAATGCCGCCTCTCTCCTGTCAACTTTACTCAATTTAGGTTCACCAGAAGATGAGTTTCCAAATGACGCCATTGGGTGATTTGAGGGATGTTGGCCTTGTTGTACACATAAACCAAGTGGGTAATAGGTGAAAGGCGGCATTCCGGGTACATGGGATGAACAATGTGAAAGATGGTTGTAATTAGCTATCATAGATGTACTGTGGTCTTGGAAATCTTTCTGATATATATGGTGTGCTGAAGATGGCATCATAACCTGGTTCATCATTCCTGGCATGTAGTAAGGATAAGCGGCAGGATTTGCTGACAAACCTGAGACATCAAAATGGGTCCCATTTCTTGAGTGCATATGCATCTGAGATAGGCCTTCGTCATTAGATCTATGTGCCATAAACTCCAACGACACGGGGGGAGTGCACGACCTTTCCATGGAAGTAGATTCTGGCACACTAGTGCTACTTGGGAAGTCTTCTCCATGTGAGTTGTTTTCCCATGCCTCTCCGTTTTCGTACCTCATATTTCCATTATTTACATGCTTCACTGTTTCTGATCTACCTTCGGGTCTGCAAGGTTGAGCAGGACCTTCTTTGACGTCAACGTCTGCCTGGCAATTGTTCTTAGCTGGATTCGTTTTGACGTAAGTGAAGAATGCAGAACATTCACCAATCTTCAACTCACTCTTTTTTGGAAATGGTACAAACTGACCTGACAAGCAAAAGGTTTCTTCAAAGTGAATATGAGACATATGGCAGAACATAACACACATGTTAATAAGGTTCTTTTTCTTTTTCCCCCTATAAAGACATATCCAACAGTTTACAGTGCAACAATGAGATTTCACACTTCTCAGTGACATTAACATAACTAATCAATTATCATATACAATTAGAAAGGTCAAAACGTGTGATTATGTTTCAATTTTTCAACTCATTTGCACACTGAACAT
>ONZA01006670.1:67395-77467 GCA_900322205.1 Kewa caespitosa
TATTAGTTCATAAGAAGCCGCTCCTTCATCAACTTAACACACTAGTTATACATTCACTGTATAACCCAAATTTTCTTGGGACCCTTGTTATCTCTTTCATTGTGACGTGTTGTACATGAAGCTCTAATAAAATACAACGTAGACCATGATCTTGAGCTTCCATGAACGCCATTCAAATCTTGCTCAACGCTTTGTGAACACGAACTAAAACATATAAGAACTACATCACCAAATATTAGACCAATGGTACGATACTTCAAATAAGATTGTCATCACGCAAAACTAAGGAACCTGACAGGGATGCACCTCATTTTCTCTGAAGCCGATAATAGTAACATAGTGGTAGGATTTTTTACATCATATCCTAGATCTTTGAGGCATATAGATAAAATGACGTATATGTAGGTATCGATATCAACAAGAATTCATTTCACCAGCGCATTGGATACCTTAATCTCAATAACTAGTGGATTGTTCCAGGGCACTGGATTGGCCTAGCATCCAATTCATCAAAAATGGTTGGGGCTACAGACTTCGATCTTTTCTCAATCATCATGGTCCAATTGAGTAAGAGGTCGTGAGATTTTCTTGCTTTGGTCGTTACTCCTCCACAACAAGGTCCACCTGATATTATGCTTACCACCCCTTGGGTGGTCTCTTTTGAGTCAGCTTAATGGAGGGATTGTTCTTGTCTTTTGGGAAGGAGTGAATGTTCATTTCCTTGGTGAGCTTGACGAGGTAATCACCGAGCTCGAGGTAGGACTTGGTTGAGTGCTCGTTTTCCTGATGATAGGACAGATGTAGTATCTCTTGTTGTATTGCTCCTTCATCGGTGTGGGCTTAGGGATAATGATTGATTAATCTTGGCATGAACCAATTTTTGATTGCAATTTAGGAACTTTTTTCACCTCGGGCCAATTTTGGGTATCTTGTTCCCTGAATTTTGGTTATTGTTATCTCTCTCCCCACTTTGGTCACCTCTTCCTCCATATCGGCTCTTTTTGAACTATGGGTTTTCTACACTAAGGGTTTCTTCCCTCTTGTTCTTGTCTCGCTTTTCATAATGAGGTGGCTTACCCCTTTTGATCTAATATTATGCTCGTATCCGATCACAAAGTTGCAGTTAAATAATTATCATAATGAAATTATCTCTTTGACGAGGTCTTTGCCTCTTTGAAGAGAATAATTGGGTTCTTCTTCTTTAAGTGGTTCAGGTTCAAATTTAGTTCAGAGTTATCCAAGAGCCCATTGACTAATGAGCTGCAAGCTATCTTCTGATTAAGGTTCTTAATCTCTAGGAATTCATCTGCAAACCTTTGCACGTACTTCTTGGCGTTTTCATCACGCCCCCGCCTGATCTTAAGCAAGTATTCGACATGCTTGCTACCCATTTCATTAATAGCGAAGTGCTAGACAAATAGGTCGGTTAGTTGCTAGAGGCAGTAAACACTGCCTCGAGTAGGGTAAATTAGCCACTTAAGGTCCAAGCCTTCTATGTTCCCCATGAAAAAATGAGATAAGACATCGTCGAACATCTTTTGCATCATCATGGCGGCATCATAAGCCATGAAATTTTTTGTTGGCGATTATGTGCCGTTGTACTTATTGACTCTGCCAATCTTGTGTTCCTAGGTTGGCTCATGATGATGTTGTTGGACATAATATCGTCATACACGCACGCGTAAGCTAATTGTACAAATTCAAGAACTAAAAACAACAACAAATAAACAAGGACACGAGAGATTTTTTACGTAGAAACCCAAACAAGAAAAAACCAAGGGATCGACCGTACGATCCGAAACACATCCACTATTATCAAGGGATTACAAGCATTCCAAGGCTCCAAGATCCACGAGCTAACCTACGCTACCTACCCCGACCAATAGTTGGGTTTCCCATAACGATGAACTCACTTCACCAACGATGCAACCCTCACATGTAGTCACCCCACATTGGTGTAATCTCTCTCTTGATGTCTCACCCGAACCCACTCTAGGGACCCTGAGCTTCTCTTAAATGGACCCTACATGGTTCTTGAGCACACGCACAAATAATGGGAGAGACCTCTCTTATATAGAGTCTCAAAAGGATCCCTAGTTTTCTAAACCTATTAGAAATACAATATCTTATCCCAAGAATTTCTTAACCACATAGGATTCCTATTCTAATACAAACACTAGGAACATCCTAATACAATTGGAAGTAAAAGATATTCTAGAAGAAATAAGGAAAGTACAAGCCAATCACGTGCAAACACGCCGAAGCCAAAATCCAAGGATAGAGCACCTGGGCAAACGCCCGATCAGGTAGACCGGCACCCGTGTTGTTACGTTTGATCCTTCGCGTCATTTGTTCCTATTCGCTTGCCTCTTCATCCCTGCTGTTGTAGCTCTAGTCTCCACCAATACCAATAATCTCCCACCTAGAGACTAACAAATCCAGACCAAAAACTCACTATCTCGATCCCATCTTTAACTCATGAAGATGCACATCTCCAACGCACCATGGAGATCACCAAGGTCTTCCTACCTCGATATTTAACACGCTTTGAACCTACTTACAAGACAACTCCAAGAAGTCACAAGGGCTGCTTCATCACGCTCCCACCCGAGCGAAAGCTCCTTCTTCTTCCATGTTTTCTTTGGTCCACCATACACATCTCGTGTGCCTAGCTTGAAAGGCGTGCCCGCTTTTGAGAATTCACTTGGACCCAATTCTCGCTCCAAAGCCCACTATGCATAGATTTTCCCACACGGTATTCGAAGCTCTTCATCATCGCAACAACGACTACCTCCCCGTGTTCCTCACCTTGGTCAAGGGTGCACATGATCCATTGTTCCACGAGCTTGAACAATCTGCAACTGTTCTCGAACACATACCGTAGTCGAATTTATAGTTGCGTCACAAATATCAAACTTTTACGTCTGGGACTCTCACCTTGATATTTCGCAACTCCCACCGAAACTAAGACCCATGATTTTGATATATAGTTTTTGAGGTCAAAACTATCAAACCGCTTGCTACATAACTTTTGAGGACAAAGTTACAAACCTCTTCTCTTACCGTGTCTTCCACCATCGTTGTACTCCGAATCAAATCCTATCGATTCCCTTGAACCTGCAATCACAAACTTGTCGTCTCGAACCAACCATGAGCTATCCCAAGATTTCCCGCCGTCATCTCGCCTTACATTAAGATCATCACCTTGACCCACGTGCTTGGACCGTCGCATCTTGATTCCAATGGATTGTTCTAAACAGGAATTTCATATTATCCCAAAAGATCAAACCTTTGGCCAACTTGAACAGCAGAAGCACACCACAACCCTAGAGAGCACTCCCGAATCAACGGGGTGTAAAACATACCTCACATAGGAGAGCACCAACACGAGCTTTGCCACCAAGCCCATCACAAGCAGTGTCTTTTTGCATGCTTCATCAACCATCAAGTTTTCCGCAAAAACTGAGACTATCAACCACAACTCTGATGCCACTTGTTCTAGATAATATCGTCATACACGCACGCGAAAGCTAATTGCACAAGTTCAAGAACAATAAACAACAACGAATAAACAAGGACACAAGAGATTATTTACACGAAAACCCAAACGGGAGAAAACCATGGGATTAACGGTACGATCTGAAATACATCCACTATTATCAAGAGGTTACAAGCGTTCCATGACTCCAAACTCCACGAGCTAACCTACGCTACCTACCTCGACCAATAGTTGTGTTTCCCATAACGGTGAACTCACTTAACCAACCCGAGATGCAACTTTCACATAGTTGCAATCTCTCTCTTGGTGTCTCACCTGAACCTACCTTAGGGACCCCGAGCTCCTCTCAAAGGGACCCTACATGGTTCGTGAGCACACACACAAATAATGGGAGAGACCTCTCTTATATAGAGTCTCAATAGGAGTCCTAGTTTCCTAGATTTATTAGGAATACAATATCTTATTCCAAGACTTTTCTAACCACATAGAATTTTCATCCTAATACAAACACTAGGAATATCCTAATATAATAGGAAATTAGTCTAAAAGATATTCTAGAAGAAAAAAGGAAAGTACAAGCCAATCACGTGCCAACACGCCGAAGCCAAAACCCGCGGATAGAGAACCTGGGCAAACGCCGATCGGGCGGACCGGCACCCGTGCTGTTACGTTCGATGCTTTGCGTCATTTGTTCCTACTCGCTTGCCTATTCATCCCCACTCTTGTAGCTCTAGTCTTCACCAATCCCAACAGATGTCAGCAAAGGGGACCTGCATGGTCAGGTCTTAGTGTACAATTGTGCTGGTGTACACCTGCAAGTTTTCACCCATCTGAGGTGGGTAGTAGGGTTTGTTAAACCTGATACCTCCTAGCCATTGTTCTTATTCCTTACTATGTATGAAATTTTGTATGTCTTTTGGGAATTTATCGGAGTGAAGGCACTTCAAGAATAAGGTGCTTGGGCAACAAAAAATTACGTCACCCAAAAGCATTTTTCATCGCCCAAGTGCTTAGGCAACAAAAAAACTTCGTCACCATGTCGTCGCCCTACCCTCGACACCCAAAGTTTGGGTGACGATTTTTTTTCGTCGCCCATTACAGCTAGTTTGGGCAACAAAAAGAGGATTTGGGTGACAAAAAAATTTGACATCCAAGATTTTGGGCGACGAAAATCTCAAAATTTTTGTTTCCCAAACGTCTATGCTTTTCTAGATTGTACCTAGAAGACCGTCATAGTCTGTGCTCCCATGATTCCATATACAACATTTTTTGCATTCTTCGAAAATAAAAGTTTGTAAACTCATTACTCTAACCAAAAAATATTGAAGATTGGTTATATTTAATATAGAAAATTAACTTTAGGTCTTTGACATACACCAAATACAACATTTCATTGGCCCACAAATACTTATGCAAAATCATAGTCCTTTAATTTTTTTTCCTATACAAATTAGGGAGCTACCAAACAAGGAGCAACACGCCTTCAACTCCCGCTGCCCGGTTCATGTATTATCTTCCATATCTTTGCTTCAAGACTCTAGTATAATCACCTTATCTAGTGTCCCTCATTCTAAATTGCAATATGCCTTTGCCGCATGAGCAGTCCGTCAAGTTATAAATCAGTTTGTCTGCACAAGCCACAGAACACCTGCATGTAAATTGTAATCGAACAACACTTGTAGTGGAAAAACAAAGTAGAAACAAAAACTACACTCTTAGTTTTCTCTAGTTCAAGTGCATGTGAATACAACCAAATTGAAAGTAACTGATGAAAGACAAAACGCCAGTTCAAGGACACCAATTACCAAAACACATAATCAGGCATTTACAAACCAGTCTAAAGTTCAAGTGTGTTGAACTAAAAAAAAAAAAGAGAGAGGAAACGAACATGGTTTAACACAAATTAACACACATATGTATGGTGGCCTAATGGGGCTATGATTTAGTTAAACAGGGGGGACATAAGAGTTTAACCTGGTCAAACCGGGGTTGTGGCTTGCCTCCGCACATCTGTGCAACAGGAACTGAATCAAACCTTGTTCAAATGGGCATCGAGCAGAATCCTCCTCTGAAATACTGGCACAAAGAATCTGCGTTTCTTCCCTGCGAAGTTGGGTTTGAAATGAATACTCAAAATTTGCAAGAAATAAGGACCATCATCTATTAGAAATGAACAGGGCCTACCACTTCTGAATATAAGGAAGTTAGAGATTGAACTTCAGCTTCATCCATATCTAGAAAATTTTTCAAGACCTGAAACAAGAAAATATATAAACTCGTCTATAATCCACCCTTATATAACAAGGTTAGATGGATAGAAACTTTTCCTCTCCATCATTTTCTGATGCAGCAAGTTCCTGCTCAACCTTTTTAGGCCTTTACTCACTGCTTGCATATTTCTTCAGCTAACGCCTTTTCAAGGTATCCAAGTGGCGTTTCTCAACATAGAAAGTTTTGCATGTTCATTAAATTGAACCAGCAAAGGCATTAGGTGAGTCACCACCAATATTCTCCAATGCCCAAAAAGCCAGCAGTTGAGACAATTCATAGAAAGATAACCTAGAAACAAAGTAAAAGTAGCTGACTCCACTTAGCGAGAACCCTAACATGTTTGGACCACATCATGCACTTCATTTCCACCATTTGTGTAGCGCAAAATTCTTTCAACAACATAATAGGTCCTAAATCAAGCAAATTGATGCCACATCTCCACCAATGATGTCAACCATCATGTTCATCTAATTGAATACCAAAAACCATTACACCCACACTTTGTCCTATAATATTTTTCACATAAAAAGGTCTCGTATTGTCACCTTAAGAAAAGCACCAACAAGAAGAGGATTGTTTAGATTTTGTAAATCAATACCTACGACACTTTGTAGGATCTGCAGTACTTAATTCCAACTCCTGTTTGTCAAATACTAAAGCAGCAACTTGAACTTGATCCAACCATTTGTTGCTCCTGCTGCCTCGCTCACTTTTCACTCTCTCTACAGCACAGTTCAAAACGACAACACATTGAGTACAATGAAAGAGGCACGTCATCAACATTTCTTCACAAACAGACACTTACCTCCATCTCAGATTTCATGTTATGAACTAAAAATCTTGAGAAAAGTCATCAATGATCCCTAACATTAACTAAGATCCTATCACTCTTTAAGATGTACAAGAAGAAAGATCTAAACAAGTTGAGAGGATTTAGAGTATACTGTAGCATTCAAAATAATAGAATTACTATCTGTTCCGTTACCTATACAATTAAATTACGAGCTAACCACCAAGATAGGAATTCTACTCGGAGAATCAGTTTATGTAATCTCTAGAATTAGAACCAACACCACTGAGAGACGTAAGCTAATGGGATAGACATTTAGACTTAGACACATAATTCTTTACAAAATCATATCTTCTAGCAGAAACATTCAGATGCCTCCAATTAACAAAACTGAGCTAATTCGCAACTTGGCGTCTAACTGACAATTGAGAAATGAACAATGGGAACATGCTCAATAGCGAAATCGAACACATGTTGAACTGGAATTTAAGTATAGCACATTCCGAAACCTTCCGATTTCCAATGCTCCCCAAAATGTACACTACTCACAAAAAACAATCATAACACCTATCATTAAACATTTAAACAACCTACCAATCGAAACCCTAAGTTACATCCAACAATATCCAGTAATACCCCAAACTCAATCAAAACCAGCACAATTACTACTCAAACAAAAAGATTTCCAGCAAAAAAAATCAAAAAAAAAAATCAAAAAACAGTACAACTACTATGCTACCCGATTCGAGACACGACAATTTGCATACAAACCACTCAAATCGGGTCCTCAACTTCAGTTCGCAAGATCAATCAATGACATCGATAAGCGACGCAAAGAACCCTAGCAATAAGTTCAAATCTGAATTGAAAACAAACGAAATGAACAAAAAAGGGGGAAATTGAGTACCTTTAGGGTTTATGTCCAAAACGAGCGTTTGATCGATCGATTGAGAGAAATGGGGAAGTGGAAGTAGAGAATGAGATTGGGAATTTGAACATTAAGCTAGGGTTTGAGCTCGCTTTTGTTTATTTTGTAGATTCTGTGAGAAGAGAAGATAGAGGTTTTGAGATTTATATTTTCTGTTTATGGAAGAAAGGGAGACGAAGGAGCAGTTGAGAAGACAATTAAATCCTCCTTTTGGGCGAAATGTATCTTATTCTTTTATTTCCTTCTTTTGGGCGACAAAAACATTTCGTTGCCCAATAACCTTTACGCGCCACGAAATTGCGGATTCGTAGCCCCTATCATGTTTTTTATGCGATAAAATTTGAATTCGACACCCTAATGTATACTTGTGCAACGAAATGGTAAAAATGCAGCACAAGGCTACAAGTTTTTAGGTGACAAAAATTTTGGTTGCCCAAACAGTTTTGGGTGACAAAAAAAGTTTCAAAGCCAATAATTCGACGCCCATTGTCCTTTTTCTTGTAGTGAGGGTTTTGGCTATTCAAGAAGTGGAAACATTCTCTTTTGGACTATGCAATATCGTAAATATGACCGTGAAGTTTTTGGTTGTTTTCCCTTGATGTTATTTAGATGTGTTCAATTAACAGGCCTCTTGGGTGGTTTGTGTCTCACATTGTGAGTGGAACTTCCCCTGGAGATTGTGAAAGATCTTGAAGGAATGACCATAGTTGTTCTTGACCTTTGATGACGCTTTTTAGATGTTGGGATTATTCTCCCTTGTCCTTCTGAAGGAGTATTGCCAGCTCAACATACATTTCTACTTTGGTCTCCTTCCAAACCTGTTGCTATATTTACTCGAGTTCGACAACCGATATCTTGAGTGGGGTGGTAGAGCTCGCTTTATTTGATTTGGAACGGTGTTGATACATGGTTCTCTTTGGAATGTGTTTATCGCTTATCAATCTCATTCAAAGTGTAGGAACATGTTGTGGACTGAGATCCTTAGGGAGTAAAAATTAACTTCGTGCTTGTAACTTTGATATCCTGCACAAGTGAGATAACATAGACTGCCCTCGAGCGTGGTTTAAAGAACATCTCTTTGATGCTTAAGTGAGTATGTGATTCTTGAGAAAGGATGAACAAGGCCGGAAAGAAGATGAAAAAAAATGTTATTTGCTCCTAGATGAGCATATTAGCTATTGCTAAATGAATAGTGAATGTTAACGTAGCTTTTGAAGGAAATCCAAAATGAACATTGTATTCAGAGGAGCCTTTATATACCGCTCAAGAAATGTGTTGCTAATTATAGAGCGCCACGTGTGCCCCAGAGTGAATTGGGAACATTTGTGGGCTTTGGGCCTCCATGGCCCTGAGCTCTTACTTTGGGAATACTTAAAAATGTCGTGGGTCTCCTCTGCCCCTTCGAAGTGACAACTTCTTTCCAAATACCTAGTTGTGGCGTAGAGGGGCTTTGGCGGACTGGCTCCCTAGTGCAACGAGCGAAGTGGACCTTTTGGGGTGAGCACTATGCCCAAAATGGGTTGACCTATTTCTTTTACCAATTTTCCTGTAGACTTAGTATGTAAAATGGATCAAGTAGCGGTCATCTTTAAAAGATGAGGAAGTCACATCTTTAAATTAGTTAGTCACGTTTGTAAAGCTTGAGAGTTACCTTGATATACGGTAGACCAAGTCTACACAAGATGTGCTGAATTTCTTTTCTTTCTGGACAACATGATGGGGTAGTGATACTTGCAGGCACTTATGTGTGGACTACATAAAATACAATGACAAGAAATTGACCTCTAATTTTAGCAGCTTCACATGATATGGGAAGCAAATAAAATTGTAAATGGGATACTAAATTTATATCTAATGGATGTTTGATACTTTGATGTGGCTCATCTTCCCTAATACGCCGAAAAGCGTAGTATTGGTGAAGATTTGTTGACATCGTCAGTGTAGCAATTGTGTTGATTTGGCTTCTTCTTTTATCAATATCATTATACTCCCTCCGTCCTCCGTTAATTGTCCAGTATTCCTTTTATGCTTGTCCCATATTAATTGTTCAGTTTCTATTTTGGGACAATCTTTGTCCTCTCAATGCCAATTATACCCTTTTCTCACCTAACTTTTTCTCTCACCAAATATTATGGTGGGCTAATACTCTCTCTTGCACATGAGTCACATAAGGACATGCTAGTCATTTTGTCACTTGCCTTAAACTTTGTGCCAAAAGAAACTGGACAATTAATGGGGGACGGAGGACTAAGTATTAGTGGATCTTTTATTCCAACTACATATGGGTCTATATTTCTAACTAAATAAGTAAAAAGAAAAAAAGATAAAGTAACCAAATAAAGAGTGCAAATAAATATCATTAGCTTGTGTATTGCAAAGAGGTTTAACATAGCAAATTTGTTATATGAGTTCATGGAAAACTAATGTTAGAAGACTCCACTAAATTTATTTAAATATTGACAAGCGGCTCGTTGTGGTTCAAGAGAAATGGATCTCAAATTTGAAAATAAATTTCCTATAAAAATATTTATAGAAAAATTAAAGTAAACGAGGGGGTGTCAAAACAGGGAATAATGATTTTTGA
>ONZA01006687.1:25357-42400 GCA_900322205.1 Kewa caespitosa
AATATAATTCTAAAATTAAAGAAAACAATATTGTGTTGTTTTCACCAATTTTGCGACGTAAAANNAAATAAAATAAAAACGAAGGGAATAAAATAAGGAAAAATAAGAAACCCCCTATGAGTTTCTATAGGATCGTAAAATTAATGCACCATGGCCCAACGAATATGAAGAAACTCGCAAGAAAATGGAGCGAATAAACCCAAAATCATTTGGTGCCAAGCGAATGTTGTGATATTCGCTGGAAGCTGAACCAAGTGCCTGAGTAAAACGGTCAGGAAAGCTCAACGGACAACGAATGAGAGAAAAATTCGTCTCGAAACTCAGTGAATATGGGCATATTCGCTAGGTGCCTAACGATGTTGCCCATAATCGCTGAATTCCCAGCGATTAATAGCACATTCCTTGCATTTGAACTTTCTTGCGCGTTAAGATTTGGCTTTCCTTTACCGGCAGGCAAGGTTAGAGGAAACATCTAGAAGTATCTAGGGTGAGGTGAAACGACCATTTTTCCCTTGGACTTCGTGTGACCTCAATTTTTATTAATTTGGGTGCTAAAAATGTCCAAGAAAGGTTCCCTATGGTGGTTATCGACATAGGGTCATAAGGGCGATACTATTTTGGTGTCAACACAACCACTCTCCCCTCACCCACAAAAATGTCCTTGTAACACCTCAAATCATAAAAAGTCTCGTCTCTGTTAGTCGATTCACAACTGATAATAATTGTTTTGTTGAATTTGACCCTTTTGGTTTTTACGTCAAGGACTTACCGACCATGACCGAGATTCTCAGGTGAAATAGCTCAGATGACGTATACCCCTTTACTTTGCCATATCCCAAGCATTCCCATCGTCTACCTTGCTCGTGTGTTGCTCTCTCAGGCGTGACCATTACATCTCCGACTCCACCGTAGGCTCGGACATCCCAGCGCTCACATCTTTCAATTTCTTTCAAGGCAGAAGTCTACTTTGCGTTATGCGTGTCAACTCGGGAAATATACTAGACTACCTCTTTATCCCTATTTCTCGTACCATTAGTCTTTTCGAAATTATACGTTCGAATTAGTGGACATCTCATGTTGTTAGCACGTCGGGTTTTTAATACTATCTTGTGTTTCTTGGCAATTACACTCATTATTTGTAGGCTTATATTTGTACTCAATTTGAATACGAAATCAATTCTTTCCTGTGTGATAATGGTAGAGAATTTTACAACAAACTCAATTACAAATTTTTCCTTCACCACGATATCTCCTTCTGCTTCTCTTGCCCTCACACATCCCAACAAAATGGTAAATCCGAACGCATGATTCTCACTATCAACAATGTTGTGTGAACTCTTCTACTTCAAGCCTCTCTTCCCTACACATTTTGGGTTGAATTTCTACAAATGGCCGCCCACGTTCTCAAAATCCTTCCCTCCAAAACTATACACAACATCACTCCTCATGAAGCTCTCCATCATACAAAATCGGACTACTCAACCTTGCGAGTCTTCGATTACTTGTGCTACCCTAACCTTATCACCACTACTCCCCACAAACTATCACCAAGCTCTACCCCTTGTGTCTTTCTAGGATACCCCTCTAATCACCACGATTTTCGATGTTACAACCCCTGGAGTGACAAAATAATCATCTCGCGTTGTGTCGTCTTTGATGTGGACACGTTCTTGTATACATCCATATTCACCCCATCCTCCCACTCTTATGACTTTCTCGACGATGTTGACGAGACCCCAAATCCGCTCCTTAACCCACACAACTCATACGACCTGCCCTCTTCCTCTCTAACTGACCAGATTACCAGTCAAGATCAGTCGATCAGCACGCTGAACGACCCCTTCCAAACTCCCGACCCGTCCAGATTTCTCCCCCCACTGCCTCGGTCAGACCAGCAACACAACACAAACCATCATGATACATGTACCTCTCCGTCCCCCCCAAACGCATCTATTCTTAGCCCAAAATACGACTTAAACACAAATCCAACCCCGTCTCACCACATTACCACGAGAAGCAAAAGTGGCATTCACAAACCTCACAGATCCTTAACCTTCACTCCACCACCACAAATATATCTCCCATTCCGCGGTCCTACAAGAAGCTCTTAAAGGTCCGAATTGGAAAAATGCAATGTTTGAGGAAATAATGCTTTGGTTAAAAATTGGACGTGGGACTTAACACCTCGGGTCCCAGGTAGTAATCTTATTTCTGGCAAGTGGATTTTCAAGCATAAAATTCGATTTGATTTGATTGGTAGAAGGAAAGATGGGTGGTTTGTAGTCTAAATCAATAGTATGGCATTGACTACAATGAAACGTTCAGCCTGTTGTCAAACCTGCCATAGTTCGAATAGTCCTCAGCCTTGTCGATCGTCGCCAACTCATCAACTCGACGTCAAGAATGCCTTCCTACATGGCACGTTGAATGAGACAATGTATTGCATTCAACCGTCGTGTTTTGTTGAAACCGCCAAGCCCAACCATGTTTGCCACCTCTACAAAGGCTCTATAGTCTCAAACAAGCCCCGAGGGCATGGTATCAATGCTTTGCATATTACATCATCTCTCTCGCTTTGAAGAGCAGCAAGTCCGACTCATCACTTTTCATGTACCAATCCGGACCTCACATGTTATTTCTTCTCCTATATGTAGATGATATCATACTCACTACATCCTCCACGGTCTACTTAAAACAACTAGTTGTGTCTTTGAGTTGGGAATCTCCATGAACGATCTCGGGCCCCGCAATTACTTCTTGGGCATCTCCGTAACATCCAATGCCGCAGGCTTTCTCGTATTACAACAAAAGTTTGCCATGGAGATTCTTGATCGAGCGGGAATGTCAAATTATAAGCCTGCTTCCACGCCTTGTGCTGCCAAGTCCAAGTTATCCACCAATAGTGGCCTGCCTATTGCTGATCCTAAACTATATAGAAGCCTTGCGGGTGTGCTGCAGTACTTGAACTTCACCCGATATCAGCTACTCCGTTCAGCAAGTGTCCCTGTTTATGCATGATCCAAGGGGACCACTTCTTAAGTTTCTGAAATGACAGTTGCGATATGTCAAAGGCACCGCTCACCTCGGTTTTCAACTGTACTGTAATTGAAAAATGGTCTCTTACCGCATACTCTGACGTGGATTGGGACGGTTAACCTGATTTCCCACGTTCCACTTCCGGCAACTGTTTGTTCTTGGGCTGTAACTTGATATCGTGGTCATCGAAACGACACGATACTAGAACGGTCTAGCACCAAAGTCAAGTATCGTGGAGTAGCTAACGCGGTTGCCGTAACATGCTGGATACGACAACTTCTAACGGAAGTATGTTGCCCATTACGAAAGGCTACTCTCGTTTACTGTGACAATGTGTCAGCATTTTACCTATCCACCAAAACCCTACAACTTCAACGCACGAATCATGTTGAGAGAGACATTCGTTTCGTTCGCGACATGGTCGCATTTGGCCAAGTTCGACTTCTTCATGTACCTTCCAGCCGCCAGTACACCAACATATTCAACTAAGGGCCTACATACAGCATGGTTTGAGGAACTTCGGTCCAGTATGAGCGTTTGCTCCTTTTTCGCTTCGACAGCAGGGGTGTGAAAGTAATTCACTATATATAAGTATATTAGGAAGTGTAATCTTTGTAATCTTCTATACTTTCTAGCACTCTCTTATACAGTAGTATATATGTCAATATAAGGCCTCCTCGAAGGCCAAGGCCAATATTCTGAACCAACAGGTACATCTAGTCAGCTAGGTGTACTGTACAATGTGCACCCACCTATCCAACAAGATGTCTCTTTATCACTCACCCACCACCTCCCCTACCCAAGGTCACAGCTCCGGTAGCCGCCGACACGCGACCCTTGCAGTGACCTTCTCCGCCGCCACGGCATCTCGCCAATGTTACTCGATCGGCAACAAAAAATAAAAGCCACAAACAAAATTTTGAAAACTCTAACAAAAGAAAAAATAGATTAGGGGTCATGGTTAACCCTACCTGAACCTAGGGGTGTCGGGCTTACAAATCTTGTCATAGCTCAGGCCCTATCATAATGAAGAAAGAGAAAAGATAAATGGATTTCACTAGGAAAATTTAGCAAAATGGATGTACCTTGTAAGGTGCACCATGGTGTATGACGGAAGTTGTCGTTTCCGTAGTACCTCTATCGGTCTGTGGTCACATATATCTTCTTTAGTAAAAGACGTGAGAATGTGCACTTTTTCGTTTGTTCCGAAATGTTTCTGCGTTCGGTACTTGGCTGAAAGAAAAAGATTATATTTTCCGACAACCGCGGATGAAATTGCTAAGTGGTCCCATGGAGGGAAACTTTACCAAGAAAAGTATGAACCTTTGTGGCTTAGTAGGAGTTGGCACTGCAACCTCGAACTCTACTAATACAGAAGACATTTGAAGAAATTTGAGTCATTCTTCAAAAATATCAAAAGTAAGGTGTTTTAGTATAAAATTACCTAAGTTCTACTGAGTAGAACATGTGGTTCAACTAGTATAAATTGTCGTTTAGAGTTCAGGATTGTAATGGCTAAATAAAGAAATAAATGCGTAAAGTAAAGATGACACACAGACTTTTTACGAGAAAACCCTTTAAATAGGAAGAAAAACCTCGGTTTGACTCGTCCTCTGACAGGGAAAAGCTTCACTTATTGTTTTTGTTTGATGTGTTACAAGGTTGAAACTACCAACTGCAATGAGAAGAACGAAAATAACAAAGTATAGACTGCAAGGATGATTAAGGAGTGGAGTAGATGGTGATGATGTAGTAGTGGCTTTGGACTTCTTGCTTATCGCCTTTTATATCCTTCTCCCTCTTCTTCTAACGTTTCAACCCTAGCAGAGATAAAACCTGGGCCTCAACCCTGCAAGTCCGAGATTCTCTCCACGTCTTCCTGATTTGTAGCAACTGATTTAATTATTGGTAACGACTTCATTTGACTGGGTTTCTTTTCTTCTGATGGTTGACTTGGTCCTGTAATTATGAAGATTATTATACCTGCACAAATGTATCGTTTGAGTAGCCCTAATAATTATAAAGACCAAGTCCAAATAACCGTTAGAAATATTCAGTCATAATTCAGGGGATAAACCCATTCTGACATGCTGACATATGAATGACGTCTTGAGCTCTACCCGTCAGGCCAAAATTTAGAGGCCTAACAATTGTCCCCTTGCTTTGTAAGCTAGAAAGGTTGCAAAGCTAAACGACTTTTCCATTTTCCCTTCTCTCGACTACCGTGCCTAGGCACGTTCTTCCATTAACTTTTAATCGTTCATTACACCAATGAGTAACGGTTACTCTTCTAACCCATTAAAAGCTAAGTTGATCTCACCCCTTCATTTTACCTAACTCCAAAATGACTTCCAAAACTTTTTCTCTTCCTTTTTCTTCTTAAGCGAGAAATTAGAGCTTCAATCAGCATCTTCAACCGTCAAATACTCTGTAGTTTTTTCCTAGTTTCCTTTTGCTTTCTTGCATTTTTACTTCAACTTCAATTAGGGGAAGAAAATCTCAGGCCTCGAAATCTGTTCCAAGAACTATAGAAGTTGATGGTGCCGACTTTGCTGAGAGGGGGTTTCTTGGGGATTCTGTGTATGCCAACACCTTAGACTCTTCTTACGCCGAAGCCCTTCATGAGGAGGGTACAATTCCTGAGTCATGTAGGATTATTGTCCCCCCTGCACCTGTTCAACCTGACTTGGTTCTAGCCGGTTGGTTTTGGATATACAAATATCCATTCGAGCAGGACTTAAAGCTTCATTTCCCCAAAATTATTCGTGAGTTTTTCGAGGTTATTGGGTTGGCTTCTGGCCAGGTTGTTCCTGGGTTTTGGAGGTTGTTGATAGTTGTTGATTTGGTTTGCAAGAGGAATAACTTGGACATAGGAGTTAACGAGGTGTTCTCTGTATATGACCTTAGGCAAACCAAAAAAAAGCAGTACCAGGCTAGGGTTAAAGTAGGTCAGGATCACTTGATTGAGGGTTTAAAAGTCAATGATCGATAATGGAGGAAGGCTTTCTTTTTCATAGAGAGGAAGTCTGTAGGTGAAGATGCGCAGGTGATACCAGAAGAATAGATAAGAGATGGTAATTTCATTTACTAACCGTTTCATCTTTGTCTGGTTTTCTAAAACTTCTTCTTACACTGGTTTTTTTGCAGAGCCGTTAGTCAAGTGCTTTGAAGAAGGAGAGTTTGATCAGGGGAGGTTAGAGCTTTTCGGGATGTCCCTGTTAGTCAGAGAAGATATTCCAATTGTGTTGCTCTTGAAGTCCCCAAGGCGTCAGGTTGCAACGCTAAGCGCGTGGTCAATAAGGGGTCCTCTAACACTGCTTCAATCTCTTCAAATAAGTTACTCTGTTAGTTTTTCCAATGCGTTTCTAGACGATTGACATACTGATTTGTTTTTTTTTTTTTTATCATTTTCGTATGTCTAGGCTCTATGGAGAAAAGATTCTCTTTGCGCAATCTCAACAAAATAAGCAGATAGCAAGCCTACTTTGAAGAGGGTGGAGTATAGCGTTCATCCAAGGGCAGTGAAGAAGGCAAAGGTTGATGCTGAAGTAACTTACCTAGGAGGCACTTCTGCTGTCATGGCTGACGAGCTAGAATCCTTGATGGCTAAGAGCAACACTAAGCTTTTTGAGTCTCGTCTGGTTGGTGAACTGGCTGTTATTGGTGCTTCTCTCGTATTTTAGGTATGCCACCGTTATTTCTAGGTTTGCATTCTGATTCCTTTGATCAACTTCTTAAATTGCTCACTTTCTTTACAGGGTCTTCAAACTTGTCTCACTGTCACCAAGAATAGCAAGGAACTGGAGTGCGAGATTGCCAATCTTTGTGGGGTTAAAGAGGATGCTGAAGACAAGCTGAATGAGGGTTTGAATACCATGTCTGACATGGAGGAGCAGCACAGGGAGCAACTCAAAGTGGAGCTTGGCAAGAAGGATGCTATCATTGCTGAGAAGGAGGCTACAATTGCTCAGGCAGAGGACGGGGTCAAGAGCACTGCCATCTTCTTTGGGGCAAAGGGACGCATTGAGATGATGGAAGAGTATGCTCATGGGAGGCATAGGGAATGGGACCTTTTCTGTACTTGGTCTTGTCTGAATGACTAGTTCCCTATCGAGCCTGAAGAGGAGTGCCCTTCTGCTGAAGAGATCGAGAGAACTGCAAAGCTGATAGAAGCTAGGCTTGCAAAGCATGGCAACATTGCTCTGGGCGTCAACCTTCATGCTGCCCTTGTATCCACTACTCCTTCAACTCAGACCGTTTTGCTTCCACCAGCTTCAGCTCTACCTCAATCGACTTTGCCAAGCTCTTGTCAAGCCACTTCTACTCAACTCGACACTGCTCAGCTTGAGACTACCCAACCTGACGTTACCTCTTGTTTTCTTTTAGTAGTATTCTGAACATTTTTTGATTTTGCGGACGGCCTCTCGTCCTGAAAACTATTTGGTTTGTAACTTTTTGGCCTTACTCATGGGAGCAAGGATAAATACTCTGAACTACCTTTGTCAGTAGGTACAAAGGTTTCGATTTTGCTGAACGATTGACTCTTGCTTGTAGAAGCAAGTTTGTTTACTTTTGTAAGTATTACGAACTTTGTTTGTAGAGGCAAAGCTTTACTCATAATTGTGTTTTCGCGAGTGCAAAATAGCTTTGCTAGCTTATTTTGTGTTGACGTGCCTTCACACGTCCTGTGTTCTGTTGTGCGAGCTAACCGTTTGTATTTGTTGTGGGCATTGGAGGTTTGGACTCAAGCCCTTGGTGGGTTGTGGTTCCGTTACAACCCTGACGACATTTTTGTATAATGCCACTAGTGTCTAGACTCTCAGCGTGTTGGATACACGGCATGGTCTAGTGTCGTATTCCTGTGTTCTGGCCGGCCAAGGCGAATATTTTGAATCAGCTTTGTACATTAGCCAAGTGTTGTTGTATCTCCTTGTCCCCCTGTTTTGCAGATGAGTTGTTTCCTAAGAGCAAAGTCTGCAAGGCAGAAGCCAGTTAGGGTGGTCGTTGGTTAGACCAACGACCCTCCAACACTCAAGTTAGTATTTATTCTTTCAAGGGAAATATGAAATTGAACAATTAAATTGAGAATAGAAATAGTACCTTGGGGGTTGCTCAGGATGTTGCAAGTCAAGTATCAAAGAATACTATTTAAACATTGCATAAATGTTAAGCATGATAAATAGTTAAATGTTTAACGTTTTGAGATGGGATTATCACATACGATTTGAGATGGGATTCCAAATCTGTAGATGATGTTGCGCTTTGTGAAAGAGATAACTTCCTTGTCTGCTACCTGACTGAATGCTTCTGCTTCTATCCATTTCAAAAAGTAGTCTGTCATAGCTAGCATGTAAACTTTCTAGCCAGGGGCCGGTGGATGTTTTCCCACAATATCCATTCCCCACTTCATGAATGGCCAGGGCGCGGAGACTGGGTGAAGTATTTCTGGAGGTTGATGCATTACTGGAGCATGTCATTGGCATGCGTCACACTTTTTTGCATATTGCATTGCTTGTTGCCTCATCAACGGCCAGAAGTATTCCATCCTCAATGCTTTGTTAGACAGACTCCTTCTTGCAACATGATTTCTGCAGCTACCTTCGTGCAATTCTCGCAAGACTACTTGGGCTTGATCTTCTTCTAAACATCTAAGTAGTGGTCCTGCCGTCGACTTCCTTAATAGCACTTCGTTGATCAACAAGAGTCGTGAAGCTTTCATTCTAAATGCCCTTGACACCTTGCTATTTTGTTCATTGCTTTGCTCTTGCAAGAATTCAATGTATGGTTTTGTCCAACCCGTTCCGTGTATGTTAGTGTCGAATATATAATGACGTACAATGTTAACTTCTCTACCTTGTTTGTTGATGGATGGGGTGAGGAGTGAATGATTAGGATTGCATCCAAGTTTGTAGGGTTGAAGCTGGATCCCAGAGCGGCTAGAGCGTCTGCCTGCATGTTCTGGTCTCTAGGTACTTGTTTCAATTTGAATTTGTCAAACATGTTGACCAATTTTTTCACCTTCTCTAGATATGCTAATATCTTGGAATCCTTTGCTGCATATGATCCATTTACTTGGTTAACAATTAATAAGGAGTCAGAGTTTACCTCTAGGTGTTTAATTTTCAGCTCCAACGCCATGTTGAGTCCGACGATTAGGGCCTCATACTCAGCTTCGTTGTTCTTCGTCTTGAATTCGCAACTAAAGGCGAGAGGGAGTATATCATCTTGTGGGGATTTTAGAACAACTATGAGTCATATTCAGGGTTCAAGCTCTCCATTCAGGTGTTAAACTTCTTGTAGTGGTTCTACTTCCAAAGGCGTTGGGCTGAAATCAGATGTGAAATCTTCTAGGGGATGTGTCCTTGGACCAAAATTGGCTACTAGGTCTGCTAGTGGTTGAGATTTTATTGTGGACCTGGGCTCATATGAGATCTGATAGGTAATCAGCTGTACGGACCATTTTGCATCCTGCCAGATAATTCAGGTTTGCGCAAAAGACACTTGATAGGAAAGTTAGTCTTAATGACAATATGGTGTTCTTCAAAGTAAGGACGCAACTTTGTTGAAGACATTACCAAGGCTAATGCTAACTTGTCTAAGTGGCTATATCTACTTTCAACATCAAATAAAATTTTACTTACATAATAGATTGGGTGTTGCAGTATGTCTTGTTCACGTACCAGCACAGCGCTGACAGCATTTGTAGTTACTAATAAATATAAATACAAGTTCTCACATGTGATAGGAGTGGACAAGAGTGGTGGGGAGCTTAAATACTCTTTCAACTCCTGGAAAGCTTTGTCATGCTGTTCAGTCCATTTGAACTTCTGGCTCTTTCTCAGGACTTCATAGATTGGTTTGCATCTTTTTGACGATCTAGAGATGAACCGGTTGAGGGCTGCTACGCATCCAGTTAGGCGCTGGATTTCTTTTATAGTCTTTGGCGGTTGTAGCTCCAAGATGGCCTTGATCTGTTCAGGATAGGCTTCTATTCCTCTCCTTGTCACCATGTAGCACAGGAATATTCCTGAAGAAACTCCAAAAGTGCATTTATTAGGATTAAGTTTCATGTTGTATACCTCTAGTATGTCGAAGGCGCTCGTCAGATGTTGAACTTGATTGTCTGCTGACTTTGACTTGATCACCATGTTGTCAATGTAAACCTCCATAGTGTCGCCGAGCTGGTCCTTGAACATCATGTTTACAAGTCTCTAATACGTTGCTCCAACATTCTTCAATCTAAAAGGCATATCATTGTAGCAGTAGATACCCCTTTCTGTGATAAAGGAAGCGTGTTCTCTGTCGGGCACGTACATTTGGATTTGATTGAAGCCGCTTTGTGCGTCCAAGAATGTTAGGATTTTGTGCCCGCCTGTTGCATCTACCATGGTGTCGATGTGGGGTAGTGAGAATGGGTCTTTCAGACATGCTTTGTTCAGGTCAGTGTAGTCGACACACACTCTCCACTTCCATTTTTTCATTTTTACTACCACAACGTTGGCCAGACAGTTAGGATACATGACCTCTCGAATCATTTCTGTTCTTTTAGCTTCTTAATATCTTCGTTGATGACTTGATTGCGTTTTGGAGCGAACTTCATCCACTTCTAGCGGACGAACTTGAATGCAAAATCGATGTTGAGCTTGTGAGTGATGATATCCGTGTTGATCCCGGTCATATCATTGTGGGGCCAGGAGAAGCATTTCGTCGTATCCATTAGGAATTGTATGACGTCAGGCTTGATTCTTTCTAGTATGTCGTCACCAACCAACACTTTCTTTTCTGGGTCCTTTGGGTCCAAAATGACCTCTTTAACATGTTGCTTTGGTTCTTCAAGAAGGACGCTTTGGACTCGAGGTTGCTTAAATTGCTATGTTTTCCTCCAGCCGGTGCTTGGCTTTAGGGAAATTCTGTAGCATTCTTGTGCGACCTTCTAGTTACCTCTAATTACCTGTACGCCAGAACTGCTCGAAAATTTGACACAATGGTGATAAGTCGACGGTACCGCTCCCAAGTTATGTATGCATGGTCTGCCGAAGAGCACGTTGTATGAAGACAAGTTGTCAATCACAACAAACTTTTCAAAGCTGTGTACCCCTTTTGCGCTGGTTGGCAAGAATATGTGACAAAGGGTCTGTTTGATTTCTCCGCTGAATCCGACCAGAGTTACTGAGCTCTTGATGATGTCGTTTTCTTCGATCCCCATTTCCTTCAAGGTGCTAGTAACGATTAGGTTGACTGAACTCCCGTTGTCACCCAGAATCCTGTGCACTTTGGCGCCTCCTACTTGTAGAGAGATTACCAGCCCGTCATGATGGTATTCCTTGATGTGTTCCAAGTCTGATTCGTCGAATGTGATTGGCATGTTTATCCTTCTTGGACGGGTTGTTCGTTCTGGTTTCTTCATGGAATTCTGCTTTGCGATCCTCTTTGCTCACGAGTAGGATACTCCATGAATGTCTGAGCATCCTTGAATGAATCGTACTACTTTGGTCAGGGCTTCCAGTTCTGATTTGTCCTTTTGACCATCTTTCAGCAAATTTTTTAGATAGCCATGTTTGATCAGGTGAGCGACTTCCTTTCTTAAGGCGATGCAGTCTTCGGTTCTGTGGCCGATGTCACTGTGGAAGTCACACCATTTGGACGTATCTTTGTGGCTTGCGGGTTTGTCGGTCTTCCTGGGCCATCTAACTTTAGTTACCAGGGCTTCTGGCTGGTCGACGACACCAGCAACGCCGCCGTTGAAGTTTTAACACGAGAGCTCAGGCCATTCAGGTGATCCTTGCAGAATGTCATTCGGTGCTTAACCTGCATAGTAGATTATGGGTCTGTCCTCTAGTTGATGATACGGCTTGGATTTGTTACGGCCTGACCTTTCTGATTCAGCCTTCCTATTATGCTCATTGTAGTCTCTGTTCCCAGACCTCGACTTCTTGTCTTCCTCCAAGCGGATGTATGGCTGTGCCTTGTTCCTAACATCCTGGAAAGTACTACAAGGGTATTTGGTAAGCACTTCATAAAAGGTAGAGTCATGAAATACTCCCTGTCTGGTTGCTTCAACTACTGTAATTAGGTCGCAATTTGGAATGGCTGTGATCTCCTTGTTCATCTTGTTGAGGAAATCTTTGAGCGGTTCTCCAAATTGTTGGATGACCCGATATAGGTCACTGGACCTCTTTTCCATTTTGCGGCTTGTGGAAAACTGATTCTGGAAGACGTTGGCGAAATCAGCAAAACAGGATATTTTTCCCTTATGTAAATTCAAGTACCATTCTAATGCTGAACCTGACAGCATCGAACTGAAGCCGTTTGACATGCAGGTCTCACGCAGGTGCACGAGAATTGACATGACGGACATCCTCTATTGGTATAGGAGCAAATGTTCTAGAGGATCGCTAGTTCCATCATAGGATGGCATGGAAGATGGTTTGAACCGGTATGGCATTTCCAAGGCGGTGATGTCGTCTGTGAAGGGGTCCTTGGCATAGGCATGTGCTGTAATTCGCTCAATAGGTTGAGGTGCTCCTAGGATCTTTTTGACCATTTCTTCCACGTTCTTGATGTAGGACATCACTTCACTCAGCGCACCTGCATTATTAGATTCATTAGCATTAAAACTGTATTGACTAGTAATACGGTTACTGCCACAAGGTTGTGTTGTTGGTGGGTTTGTGCCGCGTGTTGTGCGGCGCAGATCCTGCAGCTGGGCTCTGATGCGGGTAGCTTCTTCCCACATGGCATGGTTGCCGTCATTGAGATGTACAGGTATCCCAGTTGTAAGCGCTTGAGTTGTTGCATTATGGAGATCGACTAGGGTTTCGTGGAGTCCTGAGTAGAACCTTGGATTGAAGCCTGGTGGGTATTGCAGGGTCTCTAGCGGGTCGATAGTCATCCTGACTGACACGACGGTAGTGTGGGAATGCTGAGGACATCCCTTCTGATGGGAATTTTGGATGGTAGGCCTCCACCCTCCACGGCTACCCTGAGTCGTTGATTCTCTCGCTCTAGTTGCTGCATTTAGGACTCTTGCATCTTGTTAATATCGACCAGATCTTTGAGCGCAGCTTGTATTTCTTCAGGGTCTCGTTCATCTTCCACAATTATGATCTCATCTGATATAGTTGAACTCCTAAACGTCTGGCTTAGCGGTGGTAGTACTCCCAGGCTGGATGGTGGCGGGACAGAATGGAAGGTTTGGTTAGAGGTTGGATTTCCCAAGCAAGACATATTGGATGGTGCTCTGGATACCAGTCGTGAAGTTTCAGTTTGTGTGGCTGGGATATTGACGGTGGAGGTTTCGAGGGCCAACGTTTCAGTGGCGTTGTTGGTTTCATTAGCAGAGCTGCTTTGAGCATGAGGATCCATTGTGAATAGAGGTTACAATTGGTGAGATGGACTCTGAATAGGTGTTTTTAGGCTAGAGGACCCACGGTGGGCGCCAAATTGTATTGGTATAAAATTACCTAAGTTCTATTGAGTAGAACATGTGGTTAAACTAGCCTAAATTGTTGTTCAGAGTTTAGGATTGTTATTGCTAAATAAAGAAATAAATGCGTAAAGTAAAGATGACACAGAGACTTTTTACGAGGAAACCCATTGAATAGGGAGAAAAACCTCGGTTGGACTCGTCCTCTAACAGGGAAAAGCTTTACTATTGTTTTGGTTTGATGTATGACAAGGTTGAAACTACCAACTGCAATGAGAAGATCGAAAATAACAAAGTATAGACTGCTGGGATGATTAAGGAGAGAAGTAGATGGTGATGATGTAGTAGTGGCTTTAGAGTTCTTGCTCATCGCCTTTTACATCCTTCTCCCTCTTCTTCTAACGTTTCAACCCTAGCAGAGATAAAACTTTGGCCTCAACCCTGCCAATACGAGATTCTCTCCACGCCTTCCTGATTTGTAGCAACTGATTTAATTATTGGTAACGGCTTCATTTGACTGGGTTTCTTTTCTTCTCATGGTTGACTTGGTCCTGTAATTATGAAGAATATTATACCTCCACAAAGATATCGTTTGAGTAGCCATAATAATTATAAAGAGCAAGTCCAAATAACTGTTAGAAATATTCAGTCATAATTCTGGGGATAATCCTATTCTGACGTGCTGACATGTGAATGACTTCTTGAGCTCTACCAGTCAGGCCAAAATTTAGAGGCCTAACATAAGGTTAAATGGCAAAATACCCCAGCAAAGTCATCAAATGGATCTTCTGAACAGTCGATGGTATGTATAATTTGACTTTCAAAGCAAGACTTCTTCACCTACAAACTCAGATACATTTGAATTGAATTCTTACCTTCCAGAAGTTTCTAAAATAGCAAGACAACACCACAAACTTGAAAAATCCAAGAATTCTAGCAGGCATGACAAGTCATGAATGATCGATCGTTGACCAGGTTCACAAATTTAGGAGGAGAAAAAAAAAAAAGAGGCTTCTTATCGTTATGATCACAACTTGAAGTACCTCAATAGATGACGCCATAGCTTATGTGAAGGTGGTTACAATCTTTACGCTTTCACACGTGCTGGTTGCTGTTGTGCAAATGTATAACTTTCAGAAGGTATCCATGGTCGACTATGCTTATTTTTGAGTTGTTTTGAGTCAAGTAGGAAAAGTGATACTCCATAAAGCGAGAAGTTGCATTATGTTAATTAAATGCTATAGAAAGTGAGATTCTGTACTTGTTGTTGTATGTTCCATTGTTGGAGTGCTAAAGATAAAGAGTGCATATCTACATACAAGGAAGTTCTTTCTAGATTATTGTACTGGATGCAACATTCAAGTTCAGTCTCCAGTGGAAGTTCCAAAGAGACCCACTTTGCTCTCTGCGGTGTTTTCAATGTTTCCCTTTTTTCGTCGTGGTCTTCATTAGCTCAATTAGTTAGCATGGCATAGGCATGAAGGCGTCGAACCCCACTAAGTATACTTCTTGGAGGATAATGTGATATTGTTCTTTACCAATGCCCCGTCAATTATCGCCAAAATACATCAATGAACAGGCTGTTGATCTATAGGATGAATATAATGTCAATTAAGCTCTCTCTGAATATTAAACAAGGTTCTCAAGGTCTCAGTATACAATGCCTTGTAAAAAGAGGTGAACAATTCTAACAATGTAGCAGACAAAATCACATAAATCCTGCAAGCAATAAACAAATTACATTGTTGCCGACCAACTCCACAAACTTCAGCAATAGAGTAAAAGTAGCACTCGGCAATGCTTTAGCCTCCTATGGAAACACTCCTTACAATTACACATATGTATGCAACTAGTTTAAGTGACGAAAGCTTTTTGAGCAAGAAGGAGGCAGAATCGGTATGTAAAAGCGGCTTAACGCAACTTTGCACTCTGAAACCCTTAATTGTCATCACACCTATACCCTTGTAAAGATCGTAATCTATCTTTGTTTTGTCAAATACCTTTTTCTTTGCGCAAAGGCACATGGAAATTGTTTTGGTAAAAAAGTAACCAATGTCGTTCTGAGGTCAGAGTGTGAATTAATCAGCCTAATAACCTTAATGTAACTCGAATAATAGCAAGGACGACAATGAAATGGACTAAATGTAAAGAAGAATTCAAGACGTTTTAATGAGGAAACCCTATAACAGGGGAAAAACCTCGGTTGGAATCTTCCTCCAACCGGTAAAAAATCAACTATGATGATTGTAGCAATTACAAGGAATGTGATGAACAATAGAGTGTAATTTGGAAACGATATGATCCTGGAATGATGCTGAAATACAGTGAAGGAGAGTAATGAATAACTGGTGCTTTTATGCCTGGAAGTCAGATGTGTTGCATGGACTCTTTTTTCTCCTTTTATAGCTCATGGAATGTCTTCTTCATGACCGTTGGAGAAGAAGGAACGTGCTCCACTTCTATCGCGCTGTTGCTGGAATATCGGCCTCAGTGGCCTGATAGGTAGAACAGATTGGACTTAGTCTTCTTCTCCACCTGCTGCTCAGTTTCTTGTTGGATTCCCTTATTGATTAATTCGAATCCTTGATTCATGGACGCATATCATTACCTGAAGATTAGGAAACCCTAATCTTTACTTATTAATCAATAACTTACGAAAATCTGGGGAAGGTTCCCATCTGTCGTTTTTCCTAGGACATTATTTATTGTTGTTTAGCCAAGGTCCTCTTGTGATGTCGTCCTTAATAGCGCCAGAAATTCCAGTACCAACAATTGTTCCCTAGTTTCTCAATTTTTAAAGTTGGGAAACTAGAAGTAATCGTTCCTCGATGGTCGTGCAGTAATGATGTGTCTACAACTGTATTAATTTCAATTGCTTTTGCCCGTTATCCTTAGTCATTAAGGGCTATAAATAATTCTAACCCCCCTTTCTCTATTCTTCAGCTTCTTTTTCTTATTTCTCTCAAAAGTTCCTCTAATTGTTGCATCAACCGTCAAGAAAGGTTTGAATTTCGCGACCAAATTCATCGCAGGTCTTCAGTTCCTCTTAGTTTTTCCTCGCTAATTTCTCCATGGGTAAAAAATCTGAGGCTGTCTAATTAAAAAACGACAAAGATAATTCCAAGAAACATAATCTTGATGATGTTGAGCTCCTGAATAGCGATATGCTAGAGAACGCTAGTTTGCCTAATGAGCTTGCCTTTAGTTATGCGACAACTTTGCATGTTTCTGGGGCTCTTCCTACTTAGCTAAGATCATAATTCCTACCGAGCCAGTACGGGCTGACTGGGTGTCACCAGGGTGGTTTGGGTTCTTTGCTTATCCATTTGAGTACGGTCTCAAATTTCCCTTTCCTGACATTGTGAAGAAGCTTTTTGAGACTTTCAGTCTCTCTCCTGCTCAAATAGTTCCTGGGGTTTGGAGGTTGTTGCTGAGTATAGATGTAATTTGTAAGAGGCATAATTTGGAATTAGATGTGAGGGATGTGTTTTCCGTTTACCAGCTTAGGGGCAATGGGCACAGCCAGTTCAAGGTTAGGATTAAGGATGGGTTTGAACATCTAATACTAGGCCTGAGCGACA
>ONZA01006687.1:42834-58448 GCA_900322205.1 Kewa caespitosa
CGATCATGGAAGGATGCTTACTTGTTCATCAACAAAGAATCCTTGGGCGAGGCTGCGAGCTATCTACCTGATAAGTGGTCAAAAGGAGGTAATTGATTTTTTCTGATGATTTCTTTTCTCTTTTGTTCAGATTCCTGAAGGTTTCTTCTTACGTGGGCTATCTTGTAGATCCTCCTGCTAAGACCTTCAGTAAGGGGCAGGCTGATCAGGACCGTATCGCTTCTTTCTTGAATATCCCCAAGGAGGAGAGGACGTTCTCCTTCATTTCTGGTGATCCTGACGTCTTGAAACCTCTTGGGCCAAGACGTGCTTTGGAGAGGGGAAACTCAGAAATTACTGCAATGACGACAGCTGAGTGGGTTGCTGTCAATCTGGATGTAGTAGTTTTGTGACTTTTTATGCTTTTTCACTTGATTTTTTATGCTATGTACAGGTTCTGAGGGTGTTGGGCCTTCTTTGAGAAGTATGAGCATAGGTCAGCGGCTCAAGCAAGTGAACTTGGAGGTTGCTGACACTGCTGATATCAAGGTTCCTATCAAGAGAGCGACTTCTCCTGCTATCCCCAAGACCGCTAAGCGTAGCAAGAAGGATTCTGGAGATGTGATGATTCTTGGAGGTACTTCTGCTGATCTTTCTGACAATTTGGAGTCTCTCCTCTTGGAGAGTTCTAAGAAGGCTTATGAGGGTCGTTTAGCGGGAGAAATATCAGTGTAGGCGGCTACTCTGATGGCTTAGGTATATTGTGTTTTGGGTTTTCCTAGCCTCTCTCTTTTAATGTTAGGATTTACTTTTTTATTTATTTTTTTTTTTTATTTTGACACTGGTTTTCTTGTTTCCATAGGCTCTCCAGGCCGGTTTGGTTGGTGTGAAGAGGGTAAGAGGTCTTGAAGGTGAAGTGGCCTCCCTACGGGGTTTGAAGGAGGCCGCTGAAACCAGAAGAAAGTTATGGCTGACTTTGCTGAGGAAAGGAAATCCTTTCAGGGTTCTCTTGCTGAGAAGGATCTTCAGCTTTCAGACAAGGAGGCTGACATGGCGAAGCTGAAGAAGGAGATGGATGACAACGCTTTCTTCTTTGGCTTGAAGGGTCGTATAGAGGCCATGGAGAAGTTCATGAAGAAAGAGCACGTGGGATGGGACTATGCTGCCACTTGGGAGTATATCAACAAGATGGTCCCTCCTCTTGAAGACGAGGTGCGTCCCTCTGATGAGGTGATCAAGAACAAGTCTACAATGCTTGCCCTTTGTCTTGCTAAGGACGCTAAAGTACCAGTTGGTCGTGCTGAGTAGATTACGGCCTCAGATCCTCAAAATGACATTCCAGCTCCTCCAGACTCCACTAAGCCAGCTTCCGTTTCTTCTGCAGAATGATAGTTACATTTAGTTTCTTTTTCCTATTGAAACATTATTTTTTGAGGGCGATATGTCGCTCTGGCCTTGTGCCTGTTTTGTAAACACTTTTAACTTCATTCATGGGACCGAAGATTTCATTTTCCTGAACTATTTTACCTTGCCATGGGGATAAGGGTTTACCGTATGTAATTTCTTTCTTTGCAAGTTGCATTTGATTGCTTGCAATTTTTGTTGACACGCATTAGTGTGTCCTTCGTTCTATTGTGCGCGCTAGTCTGAGTGATTTAGGCGTTTTATACCTCTGAGTAGTGGTGCTGTTACAACTCTGGTAGACATCCTAAACGATTTCTCGTGCGTTTGAATTTCTACATGCAAAACTTTGCGATAAGTGCAAACACTGCAGAATTCAATGCGTATCCTGGTGAGGATTAGTGTTTACCTGCAAGCTGGTTATGATTGCCTAATGGTGTTTACCTGGAAGCTGGTTGTGAATGCTTGATGGTATTAAATCTGTCCCCTTGTCTTATGATCTGATTGCTTACTACAAGATAGAAATCGGTTAGGATGGTCGTTGGTTAGACCAACGACCCTCCGACGCTCAAGTTAGTACTATCATTATAAAGATAAATCTTGTGATAATTGAAGTTAAGTGTGGAGTTTATACCTTCATTCTTGTGTAGGGTCAGTGTGTTATGATGGTTCTTATGCGTAATTGATTTTCAAATTGATGGAATTCCAACTTCTTAGTAATGATTTTCCATCTATTGTCATTAGTCTATACGCACCCATACCTGTGATCGATTCAATGAAGTATGGTCCTTCCCTGGTCAGAGCTAGCTTCCCTGCTTCGTAGTCCTTAGTGTTTTGAAAAGATTTCCTCATAACCATGTCTCCCTCCTTGAAGGATCTGATCTTTATGTTTTTGTTGTAGCTTCTGGCAATGGCTTGTTGATATGCTGCCAACCTTATGCTTGCTGTTTCTCTGAGTTCGTCTATAGTATCTAGACTTGCTAGAAGCTCATTCTTATTAGTTTCAACTGCAAGTAGACCATACCTTTGTGTGGGAATTGAGATCTCAGCCGGTATTTTTGCTTCGCAACTAATGAGAAGGGCATTTGCCATGTTGATGATTTTGGTGTCGTTATATGTGCCCATAGTACTAGTGGTAGTTCATCAGCCCATCCCATCTCCCTCGTCTGTGCATCAGCCTTCTCTTTAGGTTGTTGATGACTATCTTGTTGCTTGATTCTGCTTGGCCATTGGCTTGAGGATGTCGTGGTGCTGAAGTATGTAGCTCTATGTTCCGTTCGGTGCAAAATGACTTCCTCTTGGCGCTTATGAATTGTGAACCGTTGTCACATACGATTATCGATGGTACGCCGAACCTGCATATGATGTTACGTTTTATGAGAGAAATAACTTCCTTGTCTCATACGTGGCTATATGCTTCTGCTTCAGTCCATTTTGAGAAGTAATATGTCATTGCTAACATGAACACCCTTTGACCAAAAGCTTGTGGCAGTTTTCCCACGATATCCATTCCCCATTTCATGAATGGCCAGGGAGTTGAGACTGAATGCAAAGGTTTTGGTGGTTGATGAATCTCTGGAGCGTGTCTCTGGCATGTGTCGCACTTTTTGGCATATTCGATTGCATCCTTTCTCATAGTTTGCCATTAGTATCCCATCCTTAGTGACTTTATTCGACAGGCTTCGTCCAGTTGTATGATTCCCACATCGTCCTTCATGTAGTTCTCGTAGGACCTCATGAGCTTTGTCTTTCTCCAGACATTTAAGGTAAGGGCATGCTGCTGACTTTCTGAACAGGATGTCGTTGATTAAAACGAACCTTGATGCTTTTATTTAGAATGATCTTGATTCCATGGCTAGGTCTAAGTTGTCCTCTTTTTGAAAGTACTCTACAAAGGGTTTGGTCCAGCCTATTTCCTGCATGTTAGTCTCATAGACAGTTTTACGAATTAATCCCATATCTTTTCCTTACTTACCGATTGATGGGGAGAGTAAGTTCAAAATCAGGATCGAGTTCAGGTTAGTTGAGTTGATATTTGATCCTAGAGATGCTAGGGCGTCGGCCTGGGTGTTTAGGTCTTTAGGGACTTGTTTTAACACAAATACATCAAATGAGCTTACTAGACTGCTCACCTTTTCAAAATAGGCTACCATTTTTGAGTCTTTTGCTGTGTAAGAACCATTGACTTGGTTTACAATTAAAAGTGAGTCAGAATGTACCTCAAGTTGTTTTACCTTCAGTTCAAACGCCTGGTTGAGTTCGACGATTAGCGCTTCGTACTCTGCTTCATTGTTGGTTGTCTTGAACTTGCAGCTTATAGCATGAGGCAGCATGTCCCCCTGTGGTGACTTCAGGACGACTACTAAACCTTTGCCTCTCACATTTGCGGCTCCATTTATGAATAGCGTCCATTTTTGAGGTATGTTCTTCCCGCTTAGGTGTTGAACTTCTGCTATTGCTTCTGCTTCTAGTCCCGGACTAAAGTCGGCCACAAAGTCTGCTAGTGCTTGGGATTTGATGGCAGTTCTGGCTTCATAGGTGACTTGATACGTGCTTAATTGGACTGCCCTTTTTTCCATCCTTCGTGATAGTTCTGGCTTCCTCAAAATAGACTTAATAGGGTAATAAGTCATGACATGTATTTTATGTCCTTTGAAATAAGGACGCAGTTTAGTAGATGACATCACTAAGGCTAGGACTAATTTTTCTAAGTGATTGTACCTCGTTTCAGCATCTAGTAGACTTTTACTTACATAGTAGATTGGGTGTTGAAGTCCATCTTGTTCTCTGACGAGTACGGCACTAAGAGCATTTTTTGTTACTGAAAGATAAATGTACAAGATTTCACCTGATTTGGGTGTGGATAGAAGTGGTAGGGTGCTTAGATACTTCTTCAACTCTTGGAATGCTTCGTTGTGTTGAGGAGTCCACTCAAATTTCTTGTTCTTCCTCAGGACGTCATAAAAAGGCTTGCACCGTTCTGAGGATCTTGAGATGAATCTGCTGAGTGCACCTACTCGTCTAGTGAGGCATTGTATATCCTTCACCGTCTTTGGTGGTTGTAGTTCTAGGATAGCTTTGATCTGCTCTGGGCTGGCTTCTATTCCCGTTTTCGTGACCATGTAGCCTAGGAACTTTCCTGAAGATACTCCAAAGGTACACTTGTTAGGATTAAGTTTCTTATTGTATACCTTTAATATATCGAATGCGTTTTTGAGGTGTTTGATGTGGTCTTCTGCCGATTTGGACTTGATCACCATATCATCGATGTAGACTTCAATCGTGTCCCCCAGTTGGTCCTTGAACATCATGTTTACAAGACGTTGGTAGGTTGCTCCAACGTTCCTGAGACCAAATGGCATGGCGCTGTAGCAGTATATTCCACATTCTGTCATGAAGGCTGTATTCTCTCTATCTGGCTTGTACATCTGGATCTGGTTGAATCCGCTTTGAGAATCTAGGAATGTCAGTATCTCGTGTCCTACCGTTATATCCACCATGGCATCTATATGGGGAAGTGGAAAGGGATCGTTTGGACATGCTTTATTCAAATCCGTGTAGTCTACACATACTCTCCGTTTCCCGTTCTTCTTTTTGACGACCACGATGTTGGCCAACCATTCAGGATACATAACTTCTCTGATCATACCCGTTTCCTTCAGTTTGTCGACTTCCTCGTTGATGACTTGATTCCTTTTAGGAGCAAACTTCCTTCTTTTTTGCTGCACTGGGGTGTAGTTGGGGTCGATGTTCAGCTTGTGCGTGATAATTTCTGAGCTGATTCCTGTCATGTTGCTATGATGCCAAGCAAAACAAGCCATTCTGTCTTTCAGGAATTGTATCAAATATGGTGTGATGTGGTCAGGCACGTCGTCACCTATCTGCAGCTTCTTGTCGAGTTCCGCTAGGATCAAGACTACCTCTTCCACGTTCTGGTTAGGATATTCTAGGAGGACGCTCTGAATGCGCGTAGGCTTTAATTGCTATTTTTCCCTCCATCCTGTGCATGGTTTGAGAGTGAGCTTATAGCATTCTTGAGCTGCTTTCGAATCGCCTCGGACCACCTGCACTCCTGAGCTACTTGGGAATTTCACGCATTGGTGGTCAGTAGACGGTACTGCTCCAAAATTGTGGTTCTAGGGCCTGCCAAGCAGAACATTGTAGGACGACAAGCAATCGATCATAGAGAATTTCTCAAAAGAATTTACCCCACATGCGTTCGTAGGCAGGAGGATGTGGCCTAATCTCTGCTTTGTTTCCCCACTGAATCCCACGAGAACGAGTCAACTTTTGGGGATGTTGCTTTCTTCAATCCCCATCTGCTTTAGAGCGTCTATCATGATGAGGTGGACCGAGCTTCCTCCATTGACCAGTATTCTCTGCACGATTGCACAACCAATTTGAAGTGGTATGATTAACCCATCATGGTGATACTCATTGATGTGCTCCATGTCCGATTCGTCAAAGGTGATTGGTTGGTTCCGTCTTTTAGGCGTCATCGGTCGTTCAGGTTTCTGCATCGAGTTCTACTTAGCGATCCTTTTGGCTGAAGAGTATGATACTCCACAAATCTCTGATCCTCTCGAGATGTATCTTACAACTTTTGTAGGTGGTTCCACAGCTGGTTGGTCTTTCTGGCTCGGCTTAAGGAGGTTCTTTAGGTATCCGTTCTTTAATAGGTACACTACCTCCTTTCTGAGAGCAATACAATCCTCAATCCGATGACCGATATCGTCGTGGAACTCACACCATTTGGATGCATCTCTATTTCCTGTAGGTTTGTCAGTCTTTTTGGGCCACCTTACCTTAAGCCCTAAATCATCTAATCGATCAACCAGGGTAGCAATATCAACATAAAAGTTATATTTATGAATCTCTGGCCACTCTGATGAATCTGTTGTGGCGTCGTTCTTGACTTCTCCTGCATAACGGATTCTCTTTCGATGTTCCGGTTTGTAGTACGGTTTAGGCCTGCTCCAATCTGACTTTTTTTTTGTTGCCTTTTTGTTGTGTTTCTCACAGTCTCTTGCCTCAATTCTCAAAGCCTTGTCTTCCTCTAGTCGTATGAAGGTTGAGCTTTGTTCCTGACATCCTGTAAGCAACTACAGGGAAACTGTGTTAGCTCGTCATAGAAATCGGAATCTCTTACCACTCCTCAACGTACATCTTCAACAGCCGTAGGTTGGTCGCAACTTGGGATCGCTATGATTTCCTTGTTCATACGGTTGAGGAAATCTTTGAGGGATTCTCCTTTTTTCTGGACGACGCGATATAGGTCACTAGATATTCTCTCCCTTTTTCAACTTGTGGAGAATTGCGTTTGGAACAGGTTTGCGAAATATGCAAAACTAGAAATTACACCTTTAGGCAAATTTAAATACCACTCAAGAGCTGAACCTGTCAGTGTTGAACTGAACCCTTTGCAAAGATATGCTTCGTTCAGATGACTGGGTATTGGTAGGATGGTCATCCTCTGCTGGTAGATAATTAGGTTCTCCCTTGGATCTGTGGATCCATCATAGGACAACATAGATGGCGGCTTGAATCTTTCTGGCAGTTCTATAGCTGCGATCTCATCAATGAAGGGTGTTTTGGTGTAGACTATGGATGAGATCTGTTCGATGGGTTGTGGTGCACCTGGGATTTTACGCATCATGTCTTCCGACAACTTCATGTATGTTATCACGGTATTCATGATTCCTGCATTGTTAGAATCACTGACAGTGTAGTTATCAAAATTACTAGTTAATTGACTAGATTGAGGGTAAGAGTATGGAATGCTTCTCATAGGGATGCTGCTTGGAGGACCAGCACTCGAGGGATTACTCAGTTTTTGCCTAACGCGAACAACTTCTCGCCAGATTGCATCGTTACCGTCATTGATATTGAACGATGGTGTTGCTTTTGATCGGATGCGGCTTGCCTCGGATTCAGGACCATCAGGTGTTTGAAAGAGTGCGGTTGGGAATGTCGGGTTGAACCCTGACGGGAATTGTTTAGGTGCTAAGGGCCTGATCATCATGGTTGCAGGAGGAGTGCTCAAGATCGGCATAGGGATGACTTGATTGGTGTCTCTATGAAAAGGTTGCTTTGAAGGCAAGATACCGTCATCTACTACCGCTTTTAATTGTTGATTCTCCTGAGTAAGTCTCAAGATGTCTTCCTCCTGATCCTTTAGAACTTTTAGCATGTCCCTAATGAACGACATCATTTCTTCAGGACTGGTTTTTTCCTGGACGACCTTAGCCCTCTTTGGATTAGTTGTTGCTGTGAAAACGGTGGATAGGGGTGTCCCAACAGAGATGGGGCACCCTACAGACTTTGGGATCTCCTTGTTAAGCGTCATTAATCGGCATTCCCACGGTTCTCTGGATGGGCTTGGGGGCTCCATATTGAGAAGTCTGGACCGATTTCTCGATTTTCTTTCCAGTGTCCTTAGGTTGAGAGGATTAATCCATATTGAACTGTCACCAATTTGTCTTAGGGAAGGTAAGATGTTTTTTGTTTTTTAAGCTGAGTGCCCCACGGTTGGCGCCAAATTGTTTTGGCAAAAACTTACCAATGTCGTTCTGAGGTCAGAGTGTGTATTAATCAGCCTAATGACCTTAATGTAACTCGAATAATAGCAAGGATGACAATGAAATGGACTAAATGTAAAGAAGGACAGAAGACGTTTTAACGAGGAAAATCCTCGGTTGGAATCTTACTCCAGCAGGTAAAAAATCCACTATGATGATTGTAGCAATTACAAGGAATGTGATGAACAATAGAGTGTAATTTTGAAACAAAACGATACTTGAATGATGCTAAAATACAGTGAAGGAGAGTAGTGAATAATTTGTGTTTTTATGCTTGGAAGTCAGATGTGTTGCATGGACTCTTTTTTCTCCTTTTATAGCTCCTGGAACGTCTTCTTCATGACCGTTGGAGAAGAAGGAACATGCTCCACTTCCACCGCGCTGTTCCTGGAATCTCGGCCTCAATGGCCTGTTAGGTAGACCATATTGGACTTGGTCTTCTTCTCCTCCTCCTACTTAGTTTCTTGTTCGATTCCCTTATTCACTGATTCTAATCCTTGATTCATGGCCACATATCGTTACCTAAAGATTAGGAAACCCTAATCTTTACTTATTAATCAATAACTGACGAAAATCAGAGAAAGGTTCCCATATGTTGTTTTTCCTAGGACACTATTTATTGTTGTTCAACCAAGGTCGTCTTGTGAGATCGTCTTGAATAGCGCCAGAAATTCCAGTACCAACAGAAATGTTAAATGTACATGCTTACTTGCAAACGATAATCCAAGAACACATGAAATATATTCCTAACATGTTCGTAGCCGTAATTTCAACAAAACACTCCATGTTATGACAATCATGCAACCAATTATCAACAAAAAGAAAAAAAGAAAAAGCATGGAACCAAAAACAAAACCTCTTGTTAATCTTCTCAATTCACAACTGCAACAGGCTACCAAAACCCATTTCCTCATGTTATTAATCCATGCTTGACGAGTTGACAACTTCTCACGCACCTTCACATAATTCTCCACCCTACAATTTGCACTTGACATCTTGTGTCGATATGTTCGCTTTAAATATTGAACATCACCAGCACTTACTTCAGGTTCGCATTTAAAAATAGTCATCATATCCTATTTTCTTATCATTATCTCGTCCTGAGCTTTATCATCTAAGTGCATGTCTAAATAATCTCAATACTAGATTTCAGCAGGGGTAAAACTCATTAAAGGTTCCTAAAATTGGCATCAACCACCACCTTAACTTTATCCTCTTTTCACACGTCAGTTCAATGATCTTCGTGTTATACCCGCTATACAAGAACACAAGTTCGAATGAATTGAATAAATAAAAGGAACGTTTTTGAAATTAAGAATCAATCCGAACCCAACAAAGTATATTGTGCTCTTAAGATGTACTTGCTCCCTCTACATTGGCCAAGGTGTTAAGCAAACGTCTTCAAGATAGTATAGATACGTCCTTGTCGGAAGAGGCACTTCAATCTGGTAAAGTTCCAGCGAATGCAACTAAACACTCAAAGGGGAAGTAGAGAGAGAAGAATGTTTTGTGGGAAAATACTGATAAAATTGTGGAATTCTATTTCCCTCTTTGTGTGATTAAAATAGTCTTAATAAATTTACTAAAAAATGAATAGATGAGGACACCAATATTTTTACGTGAAAAACCCTCAAAGGCAAAGGGAAAAACCACGGGACCGGAGGTCAGTAAAACTTCCACTATAAAATGGGATTACAAGTATTTGTCTTCTCTAGTACAAACTAGAGGGTATCACTCTAATTCTCACCAAAAACTAGGTGGAACACTCACAAGTATGAGAGATGGGAATCCTCTCAAGCTTTTTTCACTTTGATGTGGATGTATCTCACTTTGTTGTTGAATGAATGAGTTTGTCATTCCATAGCCTCCTATTTATAGGAGGGCAAATGGAGCTTTTCACCGTATGTACACACTTTGGAGTTAAATCTCATTAAAGCTAGAACTCCCAAAACGCATTGCCATTATACTGTAGGTCCTAACGCATGTAAAACCTCTTGAATTGGCATTAGTGCATGAATGTTTCATCACCATTTAAATTGATGGTAATAAATTTATTAGTAGCTTAAACATGCACCCGGTGACATCCCCACGTCAAAGTGGATGTTTCTTTTTCTTTATTTTGTCTACTTCATTTATTATTTGTTAGGATAACCTACCATTTATGGAGGTAACCCCAACAAATCTCCCCCTACTGAATTCATTGGGGGGATTGGACTACACCGGCGCAACTGCAACAATCATTAAATTTCTTGGTTGGTATCACCTTGGTCATCATGTCCGACCAATTGTCATCGGTGTGAACTGCAACATCTTTTCTTCTTACACATCACGTATCCAATGATATCAGATATCAATATGCTTTGTTAGAGAGTGATAGGCTACGTTTTTGGCAAAGTGTATAGCACTCCAATTATCACACTTTAGGACGTATCTCTCTTGTTCCTGGCCCAACTCATAGAGGAAATTTTTCATCGATAACATTTCCTTGCGCGCTTCAGTAGCTGCGATGTATTCTACCTCTGTTGTCGAGACTGCCACACACTTTTGTAGTTTCGACCGCCACGAGATAGCTCCCCCTGCAAAAACAGTCACATAACCTGACATCTACTTTCTCGAATCAACATCTCCTGCCTTATCTACATTTGTGCAGCACTCTAACACAGGCTTCCCTTCACTAAAGCACAAGCACCTCTTGGTTGTACCCCGGAGAAAACGAAATACCAATTTCATAGCTTCCCAATGTGGCATCTCAGGATTGAACAAGAATCTGCTTACTGCAGTAATTGCATAGGCAATATCAGGTCTAGTGCATACCATACCGTACATGAGGCTGCAAACTGCAAATGAATATGGGACATTTCCCATTTCTTCTTTCTCTGTGTCATTTATCGGACTTTGCTCCTTGCTTAGCTTGAAATGTCCGGCTAAAGGAATATTGACTGATTTGGCCTTGTGTTAGTTGAATCATTCAAGAACCTTCTTGTTTAGGGGTTTTTTTGCTGGGGGTCCAAGTGGTCTCTTGAAACTCAAAGGGTCGATTTGTTAGGTAGATGCTTGAGGAAAAAGAGATCTGAGGTCGCTCTAGTGGATCCGAGGTGCCCTGCAAAAGAGAAGAAGTGAACTGCCCCTGGCGAGGTCCATTGATTGTTCCTCCAATGCCAAAGTCAGTTTAGGATAACTGATGAGGTCTTCGGCCATGTGAGAGGCCTAGGGGCAAATAGAAAGCGTAAGGAAGTACTTCGGGCTCAGGCACTCAGGAATTAAGTGTTAAGGACGAAGTACAATGAATGTGTAATTAATAAGAGAATATTTTGTACAATACCTTCTTGGAATGTGTGCAGGTTCCTTTTATAGGGCCTCGGATCTTCCAAAACGTGGCTAGGTTTTGAGTTTTTCCCGATAGGGAGGCAGCACTCCACTGGGCCGATTGGCTTTTAGGCCCTTCCATGCTCTAGCGCCTCCTCCCCTTTGTGGAACTGTTCACCTATGCCGAGCAAATATGGAAAGGGTCTTCAAGTTGCCCTTCCCTCACCGTGGAGGGTCATGATTCTCCTTGGGAAGGAACAGTTCGCGTTTGCACTTGGCGAGATGTGAATTGACGGAAATGCCCCTGGAATCGGTTTAAGTCAATGGTCAAAATAGCATTGGGGAAATGGGCCCAAACATTTGCTCCTCAGATTAGTTTCGACATCGTCTTTCGAGGTCTCCCCTGATCCGAAATGTTCTTCGGTACGTGTTTCTGTGTGTTGTCCATATGAGGAGAATAGCGGGCTTGCGGGGATTAGTTGAGAGTGACACGTGTCAGCCGTCCAGGGCACGTATGGTTTTCACCGTGTGAACCTTCTATAACTAGGCCCAACTTTTCTCATTTTTTCCCTCCCTATTTAGGTAATTTTTTTAGAGAGAAAATTTCCCCCTTTAGAGAGAGAAAAAACCCAGAAATTCAAACTTGTCGTCTTTGTTCATTCAAGTACTTCGGAGCTTGATCTTCAAGTACTTCGTCTTTAATTCTTCAAATACTTCGGCTTCCCATCTTGAACTTCTTAGTTCAGGACTTTAGTCCTTCCAGGAAATTACTGACCGTCCCTTTGCATTTCATATTTCGAAGTCTTTATTTTTTAATTATGTTTGGCTAACCCTTGAAGTCTCCATCTGGTTGCTTAGCCAGGGGGCAAAGAAATTACCTGGGGGAAATCTGAAAATGGAAGGCCTAGTACTTTAGAGTCTTAGAGTCCGTACAGAACGAGCTGGTCGCTCATTACCTTGCTAAGGGTGAGAGCATTATAGACCACCCTCCTCTACAGGCCTTTTGGCATAGATGGGGTTGACTTGGATGCCGGGAAATCGGAGACGTTCGGGCAAAAGTGAAGGGCCCTTTACGGCAACCCTAATCCCTTCAATCGTTTGTCGGGGTGTAAACCTACTTCAGGCCCGAAACGCACTGTGCCATCCTCTTCAAAGAGGCCTGAGGCCCCTTGTGGTGAGGGGCCTTCGAGGGGGAGCGAGTCACCTTCAGTTCCGGTGGGCTCAGCGGTCGTGACGGAGGCTTGACGATCAGTGAAGAAGAAATCAGTAGCCCGGAAGGAATGGTTCACCTTGAGAGGTCCACAAGGGGGCGGCCTCACGGTCTTGGGGACGAGCCAGCGCCACCGTCCGTCGAGCCTTCTTCTGCTAGTCCTCACAAGGGGCAAGGGGACATTTTTTCTGAAAACCCTGAGTCCACTTCGGCCCCCAGAAAGTTGATTTATTGTTGTTGTGCCCAGGCTCCAACGCTAGCAGTGAGTTCTTCATCCTCCGGAGTCACAGTTGTCTGCCGACCTCCGTACTTCATAGATCGTCGGGTGGTGATGGCCACAAAGGTAACGGGTTCCAATCCTCCGAAGAAGAATAGGAGGCCAGCGGAGGACATAAGGTGCTACTGGGTCATATAGGATGATGAAGTGGCCTGTACGAAGGGGATGTTCGGCTCTCCGAACTACGTGAAGTTGCTGAGGCTGTTGAAGAGAAGCAGAGTGATGAGGCCGTCGTAGTCTTATGTGACAGCGAGAAAGCTAATGAGCGAGGAAGGATTTTGGCTACCTCTACTCCCCTTCACCTCTCCCTCTTGTAGGACTATGGTCTTGCCCCCTACCAGTTGGCCCCGAATAGCTGGATGATGATCACGTACTTCATCGCAGACTACAAAGTCCATGGGGTCACGCCAACTCTTGGGTTGCTGTTGGACATCATAAAGGCCATCACTCCGAGCAACACGGACGAGAGGTTTTTCTATTTTAAGGAGAAACTCGAGTATGTGGTGGGGCCTCCTCGTCCCAGCTCAAATCATAGCTGCAAGGAGAACTTCGTCTTTTGTTAGGGCTTGAAGGACGAAGTGACGAAGGGGATCTCATTGTGGAATACGGCTGAGTCAGTGAGCTTAGGCTTTGAAGCTAGGAGGGATTGCCCCACTAAAGCCGACCTCGAAGCCCAAAAATTCTTTGGTGGAAGGTGAAGAGGATCCAGCTGGGTCAAAGACCCGGGTGAAGATGCCCCTGCACTTGCAACCATCGCAGAGGTGGTTGGAGGATGAGGACTTCCTCGTCTTCATTGGGGTCAGCCGGAAGTGGAGCCTGGGTACTCTTAGTGGATCGTCTTGTATAACTTGTTATATTCCACCGGCTCATCAAATTGTCGATTCTTTATTTTGAAGAGGAGGCGATGGCGACCCTCAAGGAGTGCCGGGGGAGCAAGGACATCCACGGGAAAACCTCGACTGCCGAGGACCATGCGAGGATGAGTGAGGATCTGAAGCTAGTGGTGGATGAGCTCTTCGATTCTGTAAGTACCTATAATTTTCCTTTCCGTTTGCTTTTTTGTCAGTCATTAACTTGTCTTCGCTATGTAGTCTGTCCCGGTTGGCCTGCCCAGGAAGAAGAGGGCCTCCTCGTTGGCTAGAAGCAAAAGGTCGAGGGCCGGATCTTCTTACCCCATCCCCATCCTCATATCTGATGAGATGGAAGAGACGGTGGCTGACTTGTTGGGAACTCCTGTGAAGAAATTCTGTACCGGGCCTAAAGAGCGGACCTCGTCGACCGAAGGAGGTGCGGAGAGGTCCCCCTTTTTGCTGAGGAGAAAGGCAAGGGCAAGGTCACCGAGGAGCCACCATCGGATGGGCCTGGTTGAGCTGACTTCGTGGCTTAGAGGGAGGTCCCGAACAGGGTGCTGCAGCCTTTCCTGACATACTTCCGGCGAAGTAGGGCGTGGAAGACGATGGTGGTGAACTACACCATGCAGCACTTCGTCCCTATCGAAGATGTAACTGACATGGGGATGAACCTGGAGGTGACTCGGACTGTTTCGTCGAATTCGGCTCACCAGGCACGGAGTTCACTTGATGTTTCGTTCGTTTTGATTTGTCGCTCAGTCATTGATGTTAATCTTTTTGGAGGTCTACCTCTCCATGGCCTACTATGACTCGGTGAACACCGACCTTCGAGCATGGCTTAAGAATGACGAGGGCCGTCTAGATGCTCAGGACAAGCTGTTCCAGAAGGCTCGGGAAGAAAAGCTCGTCCAGCTGGGAGCTCATCTGGAGAAGGCTGAGGCTGAGGACAAGGCAAACATGGATAAGGTCGAGGCTGTGGAGGCTGAGGTCTCAATGAAGGTAGCTAAGGTGGTGTCCCTTCGTAAGGAGGTGAAAGAGGTGGCTCAAAAGAGGGAGGTCCAAATGGAGGAGGCCTTCGAGGAAGTCGTCGGCTAGCCACTGGCTTCAAGGTAGTGTAGGCCACGCTGGTGGTGAGCCAGATCAAGGACGCCCAGGGTCCCAAGGCTGCCAAGTAGATGAGGGCCAAGTTGGAGAAGATTTTGGCCTACGATCCGAGGTAGGAGTTCGGCCCCTCCTCCTTGGTCGTTTCAGCCGACGCCATCAACGTCGGTCCTCGGCGCTCCTTTGGTGGGAAAGGTTTTATGATGCGTCCTAAGTACCAGTGTAACAAGGCTCTCCAGGCGGAATCATCAGCGGCCGATAATGACGAGGCCGTATAGTAGGGCCATTCGAGGTAGTCCAAGTGCACCTCTCACTAAATACGAACATGATGATGTGTTGGCCTAACACGGTAATGTGTTGGCCTTACATGGTAATGTGTTGGCCTGCTCGTCTTCCCTGTGGTCTCCGAAGTCGTTCTCCGTTGGGTGAACACATGGTATTGGGTAGGTTGAGGAATTTTTTGAGGGTTCTGCTGAAGCTCAATGAGGCACCTACATGGTAATGCGCACGTCACCCTTCGCTCGTGAGAGACGTCTTCCTCGGCCTTTTGCCTTCTTGTTCCTCGGTTGTATTTTTTTTTGGGTTTTGCTCATCTTGTAGTTAACTTGCCTTTAATTTGTAACCAAGGCGTTTTGCCTCATTTTAATGGAAAGGTGCTGTCTCTCTTCGTCAGACGAGCTTGTTTTCTTTTTATGAAGTGTTTGTTTGAGTAAAAGTTGAACTGAGTTATTCATTTTAGGCTTACTTCAGAATATCATCCCTCGGCTATGCCCCTACTCAAACGAATACGATATTGTTGTTCAAAGTTGGACGGACTAACCTCATTGCACTTGTCCATGTTGACTTAGGGGAGGGTTATTCCCAAGTTTGCTCCCGAGGTGGGACTTTTTGATCGAACTAAATTGGCAAAC
>ONZA01006701.1:12546-23992 GCA_900322205.1 Kewa caespitosa
GCTCTCTACCACTTGAGTATCACTCTTTTCTTTGCAACTCACAGTCCTTAAGTTTAGGGGACCTCCTCTTGTGGTCAAAGGTTTCTACTTATACTGATGTTATTACGTTTAATGCTCTTATATGACCAAAACTTTGCACTATCTCACCCTCAACACCTTGTTATATTGAGACCTTGTACATTTAGAACTACGTCAGCAACAAATTTGAATCCAAGACGCTATCACAGAACTCTTATGAACACCTACGAGTCTACGACCCTTCATATTATGCTCCTTATAAGTAACTCAGCTTGTGCTTCATTTTCCTTTACTAGTTTTCCTGCTTGCATCTTGGTATATTGTCTATTGTCTAGATGACAGTCGGCCGTCGATCACGTTCTCGACTTTGTGGTTTAGAGAACATTGGATTATTTGGTGTAAAATTAATATTGAGTAGAGCTTCACTTCAGGTTGAATTGACTCGACCCGATTCGACTCGTTTTTTACTCGCCCCGAACCGACTCGTCCAATGCTTTGACTCGAACCCGAATCGACTGGTTGGCGAATAGATCAGGCTAGGGTTGAGAAAATTCAACTCGTGATTCGACTCAACTCGATCGTTTCCTTAACTCGATTCAGCCCGACTCGTGTGCCAGCTCGCCCCGCCCCGACTCGTGGACTGACTCGACCCAACTCGCCAACTCGACTCGCTAACCAACTCGATTTATGCTTGTGTATGTAAAATCTCCAGCACTTATATTGGCTTTTACATCTTTTATATTATAATTTCTCCTTATAAAATGTTTTGGGACAATAATTCAAAATAGTAGCGTACATGCTTTTATTCGTTTATGAAATTTTTTTTGCAATTTTCATTTTACTATTAATCAAATATTAATATTTTGTTTTCGATTTAAAAATTATTTGGTAAACAGTTTTCAACAGAATTTGACATGACTCTCTATTCAAATTTGACTCGACTCGATTCGGAATTCGACTCGGCTTTAACCAAATTTTGACTCGACTTGAATCGAATACAACTCGTTATTTTGAGTTGTGTTTAAACCGTTTTAACTCGCCCCGAACTCGCCCCGACTCGTTTTAGTAGAAAGCGAGTTAGGCTACGGTTGACTTTTTCTTGACCCGCCCCGAACTTGACTCAACCATTAAACGAGTCGAATCAAGTTCAGAAAATTTATAACTCGACTCGTTCTTGAATCGCACCGAACTCGCCCTGAGTGACGCACTAATATTGAGAGTAAATGTTGTTTTTATAAAGGTGTTTACAGTTTATGTGAGAGTAGAAGATTCGGAGTTCAATAGTGAGAGAGTGGGAAATCGGTGGTTTCATGTTGGTGAATTCAGTTTTTTTTTTTTTTTTTTTTTGAAGGGTATTTTGTGTATTCTCAAAAATGGACACCAAATTGTATTTGGCCTTCTGGCTTTTATATATAACACAGATTTGACAAATTGACAATCTAACGTGAACAAGAAATTTCCAACTTCAATTAGTGACCAACAGGAGGAAGAACGAACCAAAAACAAAGAGGGCAGGCCTACTTTTGCACCGAATCAATTGTTGCAACAATTTTTGGTTCAGAAGTACTCAAGCCAGTGCAAGGAATAAAGGAGTTGTAAGCACTAAGGCTATATGCCATTGTCATCCCAAGCTGAATTCTGCAAACGAATATATGCTTAAGACGATAAAGAATAAACCTTACGGATCCATACTGCCGTAGTCTCACAGAAGAGCATCAACATGACAACTACAAAGCATTTTCGACCACCCTCACCCGCCTGAATAGATACGCTCTGAGTGGGATCGTAGGAGGCGTTGGAAGAACAAATCCAAGTACAAAGCAATTTATACAAAACCGGTATAACTTCCTTATGGTGCTCGTGCAAACAGTCATATAAGTTGAGACAGACAAATTAAGAAATCAGTCTAAAGCTGCAAGAACCACCAGCGGTCGGATTAAGACGAATATATTTGGATCGCTGACAATCAGAAGTGTCTACCTTGATTAGCAGTTGGACATAGGAATTTGCGAGACAAAGGAAACAAAAGGGGAGGGGGGAGGGGGATCCTCGGATTAGAGTTTCAGTACTTCCATATTTCGACAGTAGGTTCTCTGCTTTCATCCTCATTTTATCCTGGTCTGGTTAATGGTGAAAAAAGTCATAAAGACTGTGACAAAGAAGAACCAGAAACCATACTAGTATTCCAAAAAGGATTCTTACTAAACAAGTAAAGCTGGTCGTTGCACTTCAAGAAGAAAATCAAGCCATCATGCATATTGTTCAGCATATGTCACCGACAAAGCGAACAAATTATTCATCTTCATCATCTGGAGCAAAGAAGTATGTCCTATTATCCAATGCTAACCATCCAGTAACTTGATGCAATACGCCTTCACATAAAATTTAACCAGAGCATCCTTCAAGGCTTACAGTGTGGCAAATACTATGCAAACAGAAGATGAAACAAGAAACCAATGCAAAATCATAGACAGTTTCAGAAATCATAGTCACACAAGAAAATTCCGTGAAACCCCACAAGGGATTGAACAACTAAGAGAAGCAACATCAGACAGCTAAACAGAAGGTACAAGAAAAATTTCAGAAGAGCGTCGAGGATAAACAAATCCAAGTCAGAGCATACGAATGCAGACCAAAGATATGATTCTTTTCTACCAGGTATCCTGCAGAATGAAGGGGATGAATAATACGATAAAAAAGGTGGCCACTTACGCACTTGCACTTGTGTTTACTCTAGGTGGCATTCATATATTCAGAAGAGCAAAAACATGAAGACACATCCAAAGGGTCTTCATACAGGAAAAGGTTCAAGATATATGTCAAAGCTCCTTATATCTCGCCGCTAAAGTTGCAAGGCCATTGATCCACATAGGTCTCCATCTCTATATAATATAACATCACAGAACCCTGATCAAAGGTAAGGCCCTCTAGTCCTCCACTAAAATAATTCAATGCTCGGATAGAAAAACAATGTCGTAGCATGTAGAATTTTGGTCTGGGTTTGCATAAGGACGATATTCAGACTTGGATGTTTGGTTCTCAGTGTTTTCTAACACGGGGGCGATAAATCCTCAAATTACAATGAGGGATAAAACAAAAGCAAACCAAGCAGCGCCTATAATCTTCATAAAGAAACGGGATTTTGACACGCATATGAAGTCTCTATTTCCTAAAAGATTAATATAGAATAACAAGCAAAGAAATCAAGGCAACTGAAGCTCTATGAAATATGAACTATACCTTTATTGCAACAATTCAAGGGTCATGATGGTCAGCAATAGCATATCTTTAGTTCCAGAACAAAGGCTTTCCTACATCAGATAGATGCAGCCTAAAGTGGTTCACAGTTCACTACTCAATTGATCCACAATAGGTCAGCATTGGTAACAAGTGCCTGAATATAGATACAGAAAATGTGCAGAAAAATGGGACACAAGAGTCCAATGGAGAATGGCATGAATCTCGAAAGCACCTGAACCCTAAGACTAGCTCAGCTACATCACCCACCAGCTGGATGTCGTGGCAAATTGTAGTTAGATACATCCTCAGTTCCCTAGCACCCCATTATTGCACAATTGTAGACGAAACCAGATTGCTTCCTACCAAGTAGAGTCCACTGTTGTGGAGTTTCAGAGGGATCCCAAGCATTCACTTCAATGAAGCCACCATCAAAAGATCTCCCAATGACAATAAGTTGATTTCCACATCCCCGAAAAGCAAGACCCCATCCATTCATAGAGGATGCCCTCTCAGGCAAACTTCCGACAGTGGCCCACGAGTTTGACCTTTTATTATATTTCTTGATCTCTCTTCTAGCATAATCTGCAGCATACAGCTCATTATTTACAACTGTAAGGAGAGGGGGTGCCTCTGACATAGCCGATGCCTCAAGATCAGCATCATCTCTCAGTGGAAGCATATTGGGTATAACAGTCCAAGTTCTTTTTTCCAAATCATAAACCTCCCCGCAAGTTAGCAGATTGGAGTTTTCAACCCCAAGTCCCCCAACTACATAGAAGTTGCCATCCATAAACACCGCAGAACATTTCTTCCTAGCTTTATTCATGCTTGGTAGCGTGGACCATGTTCCGGTATATGAGTTATAAAGCTCGGCTGATGAAAATATGTTACCAGATAAGTCACAACCCCCAGCTACAATTGCAATTTCACCAAGGTTAGAAGACCCAAACAAGCATCTTGGTGTCTTCATCTCCATCCCAGACGACCACAAATTTGTCAATATGCTGTACTTGTAAATTAGATGAGAGTCAATTCCCTTTCCAAATACCAGGAGTTCTGTGCCAACAGCAAGTGACTCCTTATCGGAATGCCTGAAGCACTCATTGGATGGCATTCTAGGCAAATGCTTCCATCGAAGGCGGATTGGATCAAAGACCTCCCATTCGAGGAGGCTGCACGACATATAAACCCAATGTTCCACAACACCCGACTCTCGCCTTAACTTATAAAGTTCTTTGCTCTGCACCAAAGAACGAAACTCGCTATTCAGTTGGGCAATGGACCCATAATCAGACCTCGAGCAGCGAGCAATACAATTTATTGAATTGTCCCGTCCAAGATCATGAATGAGGGAACTTGTATCAGACTTATTCCCATCCTCATTTCCATTGTCAGATCGATTTACAGCTAGACAGAGCGAAAGGTTTATGATATCTACATCCGTCTCCTCCGCCTTATTAATTTTCAACAGCTTAAGTGAGTTTCCAAGTCCAAAATTTTCTCCATCTTCGGATTTTCGCTTAAACTTGGAATTTTCAATTAAACTAAAATCACTGTACATCCAATTGCTAGTCTCTTGCTCACAAGCACTGGGCAAGTCCCTCGAGACGAGAAACGAAGGATCTTCCAACATTTGGGCAGTTAAGGTTGTAAGGGAAAACCACAAAAACTCCCACTTATCTTACAAATCTGCAAAACAAAGATCAAAATCCAAACTTTCCATCACTAAACTTGAAACTAACAATACTCTCTATCAAAAAGTTAAACTAAATCAAATTAAACAATTATGATCAACAGCAAATCCATGATAAGCAAACCCAGAAATCAATCCAAAAGAGTGAAAGATTCCGTCTTTAACCAACAACATTCAACACCCATTAAAATCAAACAAGCATCAAAATACCAAAAGATTCCACCTTCAATCATGAACAACAAATATTAGAACCTCAAATCCATAAATTCCATCAAAAAAAAACAACCACCCAGAAAACAAATCAAAGCCCTAAAGCCAAACAACACAAAAACACAAACTGGGTCATCGACAAAAACACAAGATCTCATCACTAAAACCACAAAAACTGGACATTTCATCACAAACCCATTTCAGAAAAGGGGGTTTTGAACAAAACCCAACAAAAGGATGATCGTGATTGATGCATACAATAAGAGAGAAAGTGAAATTTTACCCAATTGGATCGAAGGTGATGTGTTGAGCTTTCCTTGTAAAAATGCAATCTTTTTTTTCCTTTTTTTTTTTTTGTTGGGACTATTAGTTAGAAGACTGAGGAGAGGTGCCAATCACAACACAAGTGCAAGTGCTCATTTTTTTTTTATAATTGGGGTTACTTTTATGTTTAAAAGTAGATAGTTTTTAATTTGTCAAAAAAGGGTGGGTTTGAGGAGAAGCAAGTGGGAGGGAGTGGTGGGGTCAGTGACGGCTGTGACATTGCTGTGCGAATTGAGAGAGAGATTGACGGGTGGCGGCGAATATGAGGAATATGAAAACCGCGATTATCAAACACTCTTCTCTGTGTATGTGTGTGAGACTCTGTTTTTGATTCTCACACGTGTTTGATTTGCTTCGCCCCTACAAACTTTTTGTCAAATGTTGTGTATGATGGTTAATGGATGTGGAGTGATCTAAAAAAGTTATTTGTAATTGTAGGGATGTATAAAGGATTTCGGTTGATTAAGATATATGCAAGCTTTTTTTTAATTCGATTGCATTGAGATGAACTGAACCGACCTTTTTTTAATTGATATTTGATCATTTTCAATATCAAAACTTATCGATTTTAAACTCAATGCAAATACATGTCATGATCATTTTAATGATATATGAACTATCGTAAACACACTTCGGAATTGATTACTACTCAACGATTAAGTTTACACCTAAATTGAACTAACTGAATTGAATTGAATGGACTAAATTGAACTAAAATGAATCCAAAAGAACATGACCGTAATCGTACTTATTTTTGTTTTTCTTTTGAATGTATAGGAGCTATAAGGATAGTACTAGTACAATATTATCTTTTTTTGTTTTGGATCTGAGGGATATCCAAGTAGAAGGAGATAATGTGGTTGTGATCCAAGCTCTTGGAGGAGAGATTGCTATATCCTGGAAGATTTTCTCGCTCATTGTGAATGCTAGACGTTTCCTTGTGTAAAGAAGGGTGGTTCAAGTTGGTCATGTATTCAGAGAAAGAAGCGAGGTTCGGACTGGATGGCTAAATTAGAGACGCGTACTGTTGATTGTATCAGTTGGACTTGGGATGTCTCCTATCTATTGAGCTTGATTGTATTTTTTTTTTTTTTTTTTGGTGCAAAAGAAACTGGAATTAAATTAGAGAGTACTGAGGAGTAGCAATATTACAATCGCGAGGGTACCAAGTACCAACAATATCGTGATGAAGAAGATTAGTACACTGCAAGTTTTCTTCAAAACAAACTAGAGTTGAGCAAAAGTCCCTCGGACGAGCTAGTGTTTCTTTTGCGAGGAAGTCCGCAACTTGTTCGTTTCCGTAGGAGAGTATCGAACCACCACATCATCAAACCGGTCCATGAGGTCCCTGCATTCGCGAATTATGTTAGTGAATGTAGAAGTCTTGGTGCACCCTTCATTTAGAAACTGGGCAACACATGCCGAATCGACATCAACCATGAGTTTTTTCCAACTGAAGTGCAACATCCAGACCTACTCGCACTCCCCATAGTTCCGCATGCAGTGAGTCTTTACGACCAAGCCACCGCTGGAACCCGGCCAACCAACGGCCATCGTGGTCTCTAAAAATCCCTGCGCAACCTGCTGAAGCTAAAGAAGTACTACAAGCACCATCAGTATTAAGTTTTATCCATCCTTGATGGGCCGCATCCCATCTAAAGAACAATGTTTCCTTCTGTTTTTTCTTAGAGGCAACCAACCTATAACTCATGAATTCCCAGGCAGCAAACAAGTTATTGTGAAAAGAGACCCCCTCATGCACTATACTGTTTCTGTGTTTCCAGAGGTTCCAAATCGTGAAACCAAAAAGAGTGTTCCACGGAAGGTTAGGGAGGAACTCAGAATTAGTTTGGAGGTTGAGCTTCATTGTATTTTTAATGAGGATAGACTAGGAGTAATTCTCGAGAGGATAGCCTCCTAAACCTTTTTTTGTTCTTATGTGTTATCTTGTTACGATTGAATATGTTTAAAGGGCTGTTTGGTTCCCACATGAGAAAGAGAAATTAATCGTCAAAGGAAAATATGGGGAAAGAAAAAAAAATGAGTCTAATTCCCTATTTTGTTTGGGTAGGCATAGAAAGGGAAAAGGAAAACTAACCCTAATCAATACAAAATGTTTTACCTATTCAGAAAATCACCAAAAATACCCTAGAATATCAAATTGAAAGTAAAATTCAACACAAAATGTGTTACATCAAACAAAAATCTTCATAGAGACTAGAAGGATGAATAGAAAGGAAGAGGAGAAGTAGAGAGAGATGAGGAGAGAGAGGGAGGAAGGGAGAGAAACTGGCCGGCGCCAGTCGCCGGCGAGGTGGCCGGAGGGTCGCCGGTGAGGTGGCCAGAGGTGGAGCCTTGGAAAGAAGAAGAGTGATTGTGGGGAATGAAAAATCCTTGGGTACATAGGAAAACTAAATAAGGGGAAAGAAAATAGAAAAAAAAAACTCAACGAAACAAGTTCAAAAGGATTGATGATGGTTCTTTCCCTTTCCCTTTCCCTTTCTCTAAGCCCCCTTACCAAACACCCCTAAGATGAAGTACCGGATATGTACTTCCAAGTGACATTTGACTATTTGAGTCATGTAGAACTAATTGACTAGTATTGTAATATATTTCCACGTTTAGGAGTCCTTGTATGACGCATGTCCATAAGATGAACTGGGAATAGTATATCATTATACGTTCTGTTCGTCATCGCTGGACACTTCTTTTACGTTAATGTTCGTCACCACTATGTGTTGCCTTCTATGTGTTGTTGTCATCCCCCTCCGATTCCCCAGCTCCTATATCGACTCACAAGTCACAACCCTCCTCTCTTGTTTGATTCGCAAGGGGTAGGGGACTCGGACTCTTCTCATGCACAATATTGCGCAGGACTCGTTTAGCTCAATTGTACTCCATATGAGGACTTGTCTTTGTCAATCTTCAACAAGCTACAAAATGTCATGACGTTCATACTTGCAGCAATGTATAGAGGGAGGGAGGGGAATCTAGTGAGAGTTGTGGGACTATTTGTGGTCAAAATTTCGATCCGGGGCTCCGGGCTGTCATAAAGAAGTGGAGTAACAGGAACCATATTTGTAGCCAAATTAGCCACATGTTTAAGAGAAGATAAGCAGTTCCATTAAAAGCCCATTATAGCAGCATAATAGAATCCAGTACTAGACTACTAGTGGATGAATTGTAATCCTAAACAGTAAGCAAATAAAGTAAAATGCCTGCTGGCTAGTACTAACTACACTTCTTACCAATGAGCCCATTGGTATGTACCAAAAAGCAAGAAATCAGCTTAACATCAGACATGTTATCTAGTACTCGTCACCATCATCTTCCTCATCATCAACACCTTCAGCCCCGACTTCCTCGTAATCCTTCTCCAACGCGGCCAAGTCCTCTCTTGCCTCGGAGAACTCTCCCTCCTCCATACCCTCACCAACATACCAATGCACAAACGCTCTCTTAGCATACATCAAATCAAACTTATGATCGATCCTTGAGAACACTTCAGCAACGCTAGTCGAGTTTGAGATCATACAAACCGCCCTCTGGACCTTCGCCAAGTCACCTCCGGGGACAACAGTTGGTGGCTGGTAGTTGATTCCGCACTTGAACCCAGTTGGGCACCAGTCAACAAACTGGATGGTCCTCTTAGTCTTGATGGAAGCAACAGCGGCATTCACATCCTTAGGGACAACATCACCGCGGTACATCAAGCAGCAAGCCATGTACTTCCCGTGTCTCGGGTCACACTTGGCCATCATTGAACTTGGCTCGAATGCACTGTTTGTGATCTCTGCAACTGATAGTTGTTCATGGTACGCCTTCTCAGCTGATATCACAGGGGCATAGGAGGAAAGCATGAAGTGGATTCGAGGGTATGGGACCAAGTTTGTTTGGAATTCAGTGACGTCCACGTTCAGTGCACCGTCAAAGCGAAGTGAGGCTGTCAATGACGAAATAACCTGCAGCAATTTTGACAAAATTTTAGCCCAAAAACAACAGTAAAATCAGAACTGAAACTAAGCATCTGTGTTTTAGATTTCTTTATTAACCTGTGAAACCAGCCTGTTCAGATTGGTGTAAGTTGGTCTCTCAATGTCGAGTGATTTGCGGCAGATGTCGTAGATAGCCTCGTTATCAAGGAGTACTGAAACATCGGTGTGCTCTAACAGAGAATGGGTGGACAGGACACTGTTGTACGGTTCAACAACAGAAGTCGAGACTTGAGGAGATGGGTAAACTGTGAAGCCAAGTTTCGACTTCTTCCCATAGTCGACCGATAGCCTTTCAAGAAGTAGAGAACCAAGACCCGAGCCAGTTCCACCACCAACAGCATGGAAAACCAGAAAGCCTTGAAGCCCGGTGCAGTTATCCGCCAGCTTCCTGATACGGTCCAAGCACAAGTCCACGATTTCTTTCCCAACTGCATTCCACAAATTGAACAGCATAATAGGTCACAAACAATTCAATAGAACAATCGTTGATCCCGAACATTCCTTCATTAAATTGGGTGTGTAATCACAACAATCACACATTTTCCATAGTGACAAATCTCACTATTTCCTTACTTTTCCTCATAACTAACCACATCCGACCCATGCAAACATGATGAGGAACAGGATACAATCATCGAATTTAAATAACCTAATAAGTTGTGTAATCATATTCAGTCAAACAAAACAATTGAGGAATCCGTATTCGCACGAGTCATGATCAACATACCCTTTCTCATTACAAAACAACAATTCGACAAAATTACTGGAATAACTGAAACTTGGCCATCAATATCCAACACAAAAACATACAAACCAATAATAGAAACACACCAAACCCAAAACCCCAATTCACATCAAAACACAAGCATATCAATTAATGATCCTAGGGTTTCACTTCATCACACAAACATGGACAACAACAAAAAAGCGCACGCCAAGTGTTCGACAAAATGACCCAAAGAACATCCATCAGGAAAATGATCTTAACTGGTATAGTGACCACGAGCAAAGTTATTAGCAGCATCCTCTTTCCCACTGATAAGCTGTTCCGGGTGGAACAGCTGTCGGTACGTCCCGGTCCGAACCTCGTCGATAACAGTCGGTTCGAGATCAACGAACACGGCCCGAGGCACGTGCTTTCCGCCCCCCGTCTCGCTGAAGAACGTGTTGAATGCATCATCGCCTCCTCCCACCGTCTTGTCCGCCGGCATTTGCCCATCTGGCTGCACATTTACCATTAACAAAAATCAATAATTAAAAAAATTAAAAAAAAATTATGAATTTCTTTTTTGAGGGGGGGGGGACCTGAATGCCATGTTCAAGGCAGTAGAGTTCCCAGCAAGAGTTGCCGACTTGGATACCGGCTTGACCAATGTGGATCGAGATGCACTCTCTCATTTTTGGGTTTTTTTAGAGAAAGAAAATTGGGCTTTTTTAGAGAGAGAAAGAGAGGAATTGAGGGGAAATGAGAGGAAATGGAAGGGAAGATATGGGGATATAAGAGTGAGGGGTTTGAGAGTTTATAGCCGTTACGAGAATTAGGGGTGACTTTCGAGATAACGGGAAGATATGGGGTTGGGGTGGGTGGGAATGTTATTTGAATTTTGAATTTTGAAATTTTTAGGTTTAGGAAAAAACGGTTGAGGATTAGTGATGGGCTTGGATGTTTGAAATTGGGTCCAAGTTAAGGATTGGTTTTGGCCTGTTGGGCCAAACTTAAGCATTGGTGTTGGTCTGTTGGGTATTATGAGTTTGAAGTGTCTTTTGGGTTAATTTGGATATATTAGTAGTAATTTGGGCTACGCTTCGATTGGACTCATGCTGATGTTCTAGCAAATAGTGCTTTACCTTGGTGTTACATTTGACTTCTTATCCTATCTTTCCATCTATCTATTAACCTATACTAAAGGAGCTACCAGAGAGAGAAAAAAATAATTTAGCTCATCTTAGTTGGACCAATAGGATT
>ONZA01006706.1:21284-34098 GCA_900322205.1 Kewa caespitosa
TGGTTCGTCAACTGAAAGACAAATAGGCTTAAAACGCTAACGATCGTTAAAAAGCGTTAAATGTGAAAAGCAATTGCAACCGACATTCTAATTATTTGAAAGCCTATTATGATTGAAATCATCAATATTTTTGAATTCTAACCATATCATGATCCTGTAGACACCAAATTTTGGCTCACTTTTTCTATGCTTTTAATAAAATGGGTCATTTCATTTTAATAGTTATTAATATCAAAAAAAAAAAACCGTAAAAATAGAAAATGTTGAAAATCAAAAAAAATTGAAAATATTAAAAAAAATCAAAAAAAATATATTTAGCCAAGTTTAGTCCATTAGTTCACCTCACATTGACCCATTAGGCTCACATACTATCTACCCATAAATCCAAAAAAAAAAAAACAAAAGAAAAGAAAAGAAAAAGGAAAAAAGAAAATAGAAAAAAGAGATCAGCGAAATGAAAGAAAAGGAAAACAAAACAAAACGAAAGAAAGAAAAGGAAAACAAAACAAAAAGAAAAAAAAATAGAAAAAATAAATCTCACGGTTGAAACCTTGTGATTCAAAGACAAAAAAAAATATAAAAAAATTGCGTTGTCACCTTTTTTTTTTTTATTTGATGATTTGGTTTGATTTGCAAGTACCTTAGTCACTAACCTACATTGTACTAGTTAGCGCTAATGAAGCTTCTTCGTCCTTAATAAAGAAACCCTACATCCTTGTTGCTTTTTGCTTTCTTTACCTAATGTCCCCATAAATCAATATTAGCCCTGAATAATTGTCCTATGCATTTGTGGCCTTTAGATGAAACAGTACTTTGATTCTCTTTGTCTAATTGACTTTCAAAGTCAATATGTCAACAAAAAAATTCTGATTTAGTAGTGTACAAAATTCAAATACAATACAGGTACGGTACCGTATTCGTATGTCTTTATTTTTCTCGAAAAAAATGGGAATTTTATATAAATTTTGATTTTTTTATTAAAAAATCACTAAAGTGCTAAAAACATCAATTTTGTCAATGTTGACAAACGAAATTGAACTAATTTATTTATTTACTTCGAAAATATTCTAGTGTTTAGAGACTAAACATTATTTTGTACCCAAAATAGTTTTTCTCCCATTTATTTTCAAACTTGTTTTTCATATACCTATTTTTAAAACTCAACATGAATTCTACATTAACACTCAATTTTTATTTTTCCATAACAAACTTGAAGTATAACTTGTACACATTCTAAATCTGCTTGTGTACATACTTGTACACGTACACTAGTACATACACAACCACTCATCTACCCCATCCACTCTATATATACCCATAAAAAAGATGGGTCAAGGGCCCTTTTCTTCCCCTTCTTTTCTCTCTTTTTCTCCCTTCTCCTACTGCTACTACTACTACTCTGCAACACCTGGAATTTTCAAGAACTAAAATGATTAACCTCTCTAATTAGTCCATAATTAAAGGGTTTAATACCTAATTCCAAAACTAAAAGTGTTTTAAAATTAACTCTCTTCCACAAATTTTTTCTCTTTTCTCCCTAATACCAAGTGGGAGCCTTGGCTAATGGAACTTAGTAAGTAATTAACTCACTCCTCCAAGATCAAGTGTGGATCATCCAAAAGAACAACTACAAGGGTAAGACTTCTAGTCTCTTTTCAATTTCTCATCTTTTCTCTTAATCACACTTACTAACTCATTTTGCATTTCTGTGGCCATTTGAACTTTCTTCTTTTCAAGTTTTTGGTGCGGTTGGGTGCCCCCCTCTACTTGTGGGGGTAACCTCTCCAACCCGTCACCATAAGCAAAATGGCTACTTGCCATTAGACGTTATTTTGACTCCCACCAAGACCAATTGTGAGTAACTTGAGAGTTCAGTGTTTAAGTTGATGATTTTGTGATTAGTGTAAATACCATATTTTTCACATTGTTTTAACTAAAAACAACAACAAAAAAAAGAACGAAATCCATGCTTTTGTGCGTGGTTAATTAATAAATGAGTCTCAAGAGACATGTTTAGTTTTTTGATTTTCTTACAGTTTGACACCTTGTCACTAACAATTCAGTAACTTGCTCGTTTGAAGGATTGAAGCAATTCAAAAACCCACTGGAAGTTAGCTCAAATAGCTTCATTTTGACACCCAGAACATTCATTTTGGACCTTTGTACTGTTCTGGGCATCCCTTTGAAGTTTTCTTAAATTCCAGTAACGATTAGAGAATAACCTACGGTTGAGGCTAATTTCCTCCTAATCGGTTGGGGTTTTGGACTTTCATCCTTAATTAAAAATGAATAAGACGTCTAGGGCTTTCCAAAAAAACCTGCCACATCCTCAAAATCCAAGTAGTTTATGAATGGTAATTTTTCCAAGTTCACCATGTGATTTGTCTAAGGTATGGATTTAGTGTTTTACCATTAAATCAAAATAAAAACCTTTTATGTCATTAAAATTAAATTGTGCAATTTTCCTGAGTACCCCCATTTGTCAGTAGCACATTAAAAAAAAATATGTTCCCACTTTTGACTAACCAAAACATCACAAGAAGTTTTTTAGTAACCGACTGTCCAGTTTAGCGGTTATACCGTAAATGGTCCAAAACCGAAGTTGGTTTGAGTCCACTTGACCAAGTTCCTTTAAATTCCATGTGGAGGACTCAAAAATCGGCAATTGGGCTTCAGAAACAGCACATATTGACCTATAACCAATTTATGGTGATTTGTCAAAGTTTGGCTTAGCCCACTGCCCCGTCGAGTTTAACTGACGACTTCGAAAATTTTTATTAAAATAAAATTAAGTCCAAAAATGACAAATCTCTCTAGTCTAGTCTTTCAATAAGTGTACTATGCGTCACATTTGTTACGTAATTCTTAGAGTCCATTTGACCAATTTCCCTGACTTAAAGTGTTAAATGGTTAATAATAAACTGTTACCCGAAATCGCCACCCAACTTCAAATGGTGCCCCGGAGGTCTCTTTGCCCCGACATGACTTCATCCACTCCCCGAGTGGACTTTTGGTGACTCCCTGGAGTAAAAATCGATTTCCAATGAGCATTTTTCATTGTTAGGACATTTGTTCTATTTTAGGCTATTTTACGCCATTTTCCTATTCTAAAGAATTTCCAGCATTTATCCTTCTTGGAATATTGTATTTTTTTTTTCACATTTGACCATGTAAAAACTGTCTCCCGAGACCATATTATGGAGTTTTGTTTATCGCTTTCCTCGCATGCTTGACACCAATTGTAAATACAACTCGGCTTTTATAATAAAATGCACCCACTTGACATTTTTCAATGTATTTGAACCGCGATTCAACCTTGACATATTGGGCCCACTCATATTAGTTTGGGCCATGATGAGACCGCTTGCCCCTATATGGACTCCCTATGGATTATATCCAAACAAGATAACTCCTAAGCAGATTTGCGGATATGGCCCTAGTTGAATTATTTGGCTCCAAGCTCAAACTGATATGTTTTGGCCCGATATTTTTCCCTGGGGATGACGGTTGAATTGGCTGCCCCTCTTTGTCCAACTTGACCTAAATGGCGATTAGTCCAGATTAATCAAGGATCGAATGTCATTTGTAAAATAACAACTCTCTCACTCTTGCATGCTTGTTGAGACTTAGGACCGGCATGTCCTTTTGATGTATGGCATGACCCAGTGCCAAACTTGAGGTTAGACTCGAACATTCGCTTGTACGCGATTATGGGTACTCCACCCACCTCCACATCAAACACTATCCTCCATTATCCCCAATGGAGTATATACTCTCGCCTTGTGGAGTACCTAATGATTGAATGCTAACGAATAATAAATTGTCCCCTCTTATTTGGCTCGGGGCCATTACGAGGGACCCGTTCACTTTTTCTATGGAGCCACTCTCCATCTCATTAAGCCTCCTGTATCCATCAACTACACATACCCCAATATAATCCCTCAATCCCGAGAGTTCATTTCCTCCCTTGAAACGAGAATACTCAAGAATTAAATACTTATGCGCTTGAACCAAGTTCGGGTCGATCCACCCATCTCACTTGATATCTTGGGATACCCCGGTTCTCACTCCAGCTATGTCCCTAGTGACGTTGGTCGTACTACAACCTCTCCCGCCCTCGGATTGATATGACTCTTGGAACGATTCATATGTGTTTTCCCCTTGGCTATTAGCATTTTGAAAAGGAACTAGCTCACGTATCCTTAACCGCTCCCACCGAGTGGCTCCATGGTTCTGCTGAATGGGTTCCCCATGAAAAACTACGTTATGGCTTTGATCCGAGAGTGGATTCAAGTACCATGATGAGCTGTACATAGTGTAGTACTACTGTATCTAAGCCCGCCATACACCGAAAGACATGTCGGTCCAACGCTCTATTTTGTACATTCGTATGCTAACTTCCAACGTGTATATCCATGTGCTTGTTTTCCGTTCTTGTACATTCGCATGCTACTTGCTTAATCGCTTCCCTTTCAATTATTTTGGCTGTAAGCATGATCATCATCCAATTCACTTAAAAATTAGGGACAATCACGTATTAGAAGGTGCCCGTCATATGACGGATAGGGAGACGTGTCCACCTCAGATGTCAGTACCTTATAAATTAAACCCTAGACCCAAACCTAGTTCGGGTTTTGCGATGGTTTTCCTTAAAATCTAGTTCGGGTTTCCTCAAGAATCCCTCCGTCTCTATTTGGGTTATAAAAGGGTGGCGACTCCAAACTTACTTTTTGGTTGGCTCTTGGGCCTTTGTGTGCGAGGGAGCCCCGACTCCCTTTCATAAAGGAATTTGTGCAAATAGATTTTTCCCTGGTCCCACAGATTAGCGACTGTGCTGGGGATCAACGGGTAGTTTTTATTTGATAAAAAAAACCCATCCCCGAGAGGTTTAGACTCGAACATAAGGTTAGTCCCTTTCGAATACAAACTTTTAACTCGTGAACTTGAGTGATGATCATGATCGTACCCTGGTACATTCTCACATGTATATATATGCTTGCTTGCTTACATGTTGTTGTTTGATGATCGATCCGCACACACAGATGCGTTGTATTTAATTTCTAAGCAGGTTCTACCTACTTGGTATGTGCCATTAATTGAATCACCTCAAAACATTTAAGGATGTTTTTGTGCATACAATGCGCTACTTGCGACCTGTCACTGCACAGAGCATCAAGACGTCATCTACCAGCACGCCAATCACATTCGACGAATCAGATCTAAAACACATCCAAGAGTTCCATCATGACGAGCTGGTAATCTCTCTACAAATAGGATGCGCAAAAGTGCACAGGATCCTGTTCGACAATGGGAGTTTAGTCAACCTAATCATCACTAGCACCCTAAAGGAGCTGGGGATCGACGAGAATGACATCATCAAAAGTTCAGTAACTTTTGTCGAATTTAGTGGAGAAACTAAATAGACCCTTGGCCACATATTCTTACCGACTAGCGCTCAAGGGGTAAATTCCTTTGAAAAATTTGTTGTAATTGACAATCTGTCTTCAAACAATGTGTTACTCGACAGACCGTGGATACACAAATTGGGAGCAGTACCATCGACTTATCATCAATGTGTCAAATTTCCAAGCAGTACTGGCGTACAGGTAATTAGAGGTAATTCGAAGGTTGCACAGGAACGCTATAGAATTTCCCTAAAGCCAAGCATGGGCTGGAGGGAAAAATAACAATTAAAGCAACCTCGAGTCCAAAGCGTCCTTCTTGAAGAACCAAAGCAAGACGTTAAAAAGGTCGTCTTGGATCCCGAGAACCCAAAAAATAAAGTACTTATTGGTGACAATGTACCAGAAAGGATCAAGCCAGACATCATACAATTTCCGAGGGATAGGATAAAATGTTTCGCCTGGTACCACAATGATAAGACTTGGATCAACGCGGACATCATCACTCACAAGCTCAACATTGATCCTGCATATAAGCCTCTCCGCCAAAAACGAAGAAAGTTTTCTCCAGAACGCAATCAAGTCATCAACGAAGAGGTTGAGATGCTGAAAGAAACAAGAATGATTCGAGAGGTTATGTATCCTGACTGGCTGGCCAATGTTGTGGTTATAAAAAAGAAAAATGGAAAGTGGAGAGTGTGTGTCGACTACACTAACATGAACAAAGCATGTCCGAAAGATCCATTCCCACTACCCCACATCGAAGCAATGGTAAACGCAACAGTTGGGCATGAAATCCTTACTTTCCTTGACGCACAGAGCGACTTCAATCAAATCGAAATGTACGAGCTAGACAGATAACATACAGCGTTCATGATGGGTATCTACAGCTACAGTGCCCTTTAAATTGACGAATGCTGGAGCAATGTATCAGAGACTTGTCAACATGATGTTCATAGACCAGTTAGGCGACACCATGGAGGTTTACATTGACGACTTGGTAATAGAGTCAAAGTCGACAGACGATCATATTCAACATTTGACGACCGCCTTCAACATACTAGAGGTATATAAGATGAAACTTAATCCTAGTAAATGCAGTTTTCATGTTTGTTCAGGAATATTCCTGGGCTACACGGTGACGAGGAGAGGAATAGAAGCTAGCCCCGAATAGATCAAGGCCATCTTGGAATTGCAACCACCAAAGATTATAAAAGAAATCCAATGACTGACTGGACGTGTAGCAGCCCTCAACAGATTCATTTCCAGATCATCAGAAAGATGCAACCCATTTTAAGACGTTCTAAAAAAGACCTAGAAGTTTGAATGGATTGAACAATACGATAACGCTTTCCAGGATTTGAAAGGGTATCTAAGATCCCCACCTCTCTTGTCCACTCCTATCCCAGGTGAGAACTTGTGTTTCTATTTATTAGTGACTACAAATGCTGTCAACGTTGTGCTAGTACGTGAACAAGACGGACTACAACACCCAGTCTATTATGTAAGTAAAAGTTTATTGGATGCTGAAAGTAGATATAAACACTTAGAAAAATTAGTGTTAGCTTTGGTAATGTCTTCTACAAAGTTGCGTCCTTAATTTGAAGGACACCATATCATTATGAAGACTAATTTTCCTATCAAGTTTGCTTTGAGCAAACCTGAGTTGTCTGGCAGGATGGCAAAATGGTCCGTACAGCTGAGCACCTATCAGATATCATATGAATCCAGATCCGCAATAAAATCTCAACAACTAGAAGACCTAGTTGCAAACTTTGGTCCAAGGACACATCCTCTAAAGGACTTCAAATGTGCTTTTAGCCCAACACCCTTAGAAGTAGAAGCGCTACAAGAGGTCCAACACCTAAATGGAGAAGTTGAACCCCAAAAATGGGTCATATTCACTGACGGAGCAGCAAACGTTAGAGGATCAGGGCTCAGTGTTGTTCCAAAATCAGCACAAGACGATGTACTCCCTCAGGCCTTCCGTTGGCAATTCAAGACGACAAACAACAAAGCCGAATAAGAGGCCCTAGCTAATCGTCGCACTCAACATGGCCTTGGAGCTAAAAGTCAAATATCTAGAGGTAAACTCTGACTCTCTATTAATTGTTAACCAAGTAAATGGCTCATATGCAACAAAGAATTCCAAGATGTTAGCATATTTAGACAAGGTAAATAAACTGGTTATCATTTTCGATAAATTCGAATTGAAACAAGTACCTAGAGACCAGAATATGCAAGCAGACGCGTTGGCCGCTCTGGGATCTAGCTTCAATCCAACAAATTTAGGTGCAATCCCAATCATTCACCTCCTCTCCCCATCCATCGACAAACAAGGTAAATAAGTTAGTACTGTACATCATTATATATAGACACTAACATACAGGGAACTAGTTGGACAAAACAATACATTGAATTCCTGCAAGACCTACGCGATGAACAGAATTGCAAGGTGTCAAGAGCATTCAAAACGAAAGCTTCGCGTTTTGTGTTGATCAATGGAGTATTATTCAGAAAGTCAGCAACAGGACCACTACTTAAATGTCTAGAAGAAGACCAAGCCCAAGCAGTCTTGTGAGAATTGCACTGAGGTAGCTGCGGAAATCATGCTGCAGGAAGGAATGTCTCTAAAAAAGCATTGAGAATGGGATACTTCTGGCCAATGATGAGGCAACGAGCAATACAATATGCAAAATAGTGTGAGGCATGCCAATGACACGCTCCAGTAATACATCAACATCAAGAAATACTCCACCCAGTATCTACACCTTGGTCGTTCATGAAGTGGGGAATGGATATTGTAGGGAAACTTCCACCATCCCCTGATCAAAGAGCAGACATGCTGGCTATGAAAGACTACTTTTCGAAATGGATTGAAGCGGAAGCCTTCAGCCAGGAAAGAGACAAGGAAGTCATCTCTTTAATAAAGCACAACATCATATGCAGATTTGGAATCCCATAGTCAAGCAATAAGATTATTATTAACAATCTAAATAAAAGATTTGAAAGAAGTCGAGGAAGAAATACGCGTTCCAACTCAAAGGTATGGACTCTCAACTCAAGATTCAAATGATGTTGAGCTTGCTTCATCTTTGGACAGAGTGGATAAACTCAGAGAAACAGCAAACATCAAAATGGCAGCCTATCAACAGGTTGTAGCTAAAAGCTACAATAAGAACGTGAAGATCCGGACCTTCAGATTGGGGGACATGGTCCTCAGAAGGGTATTCAAAAATACAAAAGAACAAGATGCTCGGAAGCTAGCCCCAAGTTTTGAGGGCCCATACATCATTGATTCAATAGTAGTTAAGGGTGCCTACAAGTTTAAAAGGTTAGATGGTAGACCATTATATAGAAGTTGGAACGCTATACATATAACTGTTTATCATGCTTAGCATTTATGAATTGCTTCAATAGTACTCTTTAATACTTAACATGCAACATGCTGAGCGACCCCCAGGGTACTATTTCTATTCTCAATTTCATTGTTCGAATTCCTATCAAATAATAAAGACTAACTTCAACGTTGGAGGGTCGTTGGTCTAACAAACGACCACCCTTATTGGCTTCTCCCTTGCAGACTTCGTTCTGAGGAAACAACTCATCTGCAAAACAGGGGGATAAGTTGATACGTCAATGCTTTGCCATTGTGAAAAGCTAATTCAAAATATTCGCCTTGACTTGCTAGAACGCAGCATTGCAACACTAGAACATGTCATGTATCCGACACGTTGAGTATCTAGACGCTAGTGGCATCATACATGAATGCCATTAGGGTTGTAACGGAACCACAACCCACCAAGGGCTTGAGGTCAAACCTCCGACGCCCACAACAAATAAAAATTGTTAGCACGCCCCACAAAACACAGGACGTGTGAAGAGACGTCGACAGCACAAAAGAGGTCAGCAAAGCTACTTTGCAAATAAGCCAACACAATTATGAGTAAATCTTTGCCTTTACAGACAAAGTTCGTAATATTTGCAAAAGTAAACAAACTTGCTTCTACAAGCAAACTTCAAGCCTTCAGCAGAATCAAAACCTTCATCCCTACTAGCAAAGGTGATTAAAAGTATTTATCCTTACTCCCATGAGTAAGGCCAAAAAAGTTACAAGCTAAATTATTTTAAGAACGATAGGCCGTCCGCAAAATCAAAAGATGTTTAGAATATCACTAAAAGAAACTAGGAAGTAATATAAGCCTGGAAAATTTCAAGCCGAGCAGTATCGAGCTGGGTAGAAGAGGCTTGACCAAAGCATGGCAAAGTCGGTTAAGGCAGAGCTGAAGCTGGTGGAGGCACAATGGTATGAGTTGAGGGAGTAGCCGATGCAAGGATAGCATCAAGGTCGACACCTATAGCAGTGGTGTTCTCATTTGCAAGCCTGGCTGCCATCAATTCTTCAATTCTCTGGACCTCCTCAGCAGAAGGGCGCTCCTCTTCAGGCTCAACAGAGAACTGGTCATTAAGACGAGACCAAGTACCAGCAAGGTCCCAATCCCTATGCCTCCCATGAGCATATTCTTCCATCATCAAAATGCGACCGTTTGCCCCAAGGAAGATGGTAGTACTCTTAACCCCGTCCTCTGCCTGAGCAAGCACAACCTCCTTCTTAGCAATAATAGCATCCTTCTTGCCAAGCTCCACCTTGTGTTGCTCCTTGTGATGTTCCCCCATAAAAGACATGGTCTTCAAAGCCCCCTTCAGCTTGCCTTCACCATGTTCTTTGAGACCACGCAAATTGGCAATCTCACACTCCAATTCCTTGCTCTTCTTGGCAACAGCAAGACAAGTTTGAAGACCCTACAAAAAATGTAAGCAATATAAGAAGTCGATCAGAAGAATAAGAATTGCACACTTAGAAATAACGATGGTGTACCTGAAACACAAGAGAAGCTCCCTCGACAACAGGTCCGCCAACCTGACGGGAATCAAAGAGCTTCGCATTACTCTTAGCCATCAGGGATTCCAGCTCGTCAAGCTTGACAGCAGAAGTGCCTCCCAGGTAAGTCACTTCAGCATCAACCTTCGCCTTCTTCACTACCTTAGGAGGAACACTGTCACCCACCCTCTTCAAGGTAGGCTTACTGTCTACAACCTCAGCCTTCTCAACCTTCACCTTCAGTTCAGAGCTGATGTTGAGGTTGCGCAGGGAAGATGGTGAATTATCAAGTCAGTACGTCAGCCACACAAAAAATATACAACAATGGAAGAATAGAAAGACTTACTTGAGGAAATGGAAGCAGTCTCAGAGGAACCTTTATCAGCCACGCACTTAGCCTTAGAATCTGACGCCTTGGAAATCTCTGAAATGACACAGTTGGAATATCTTCTCTGAAATACTGGGACTTTCAGAAATGCATCAATCTTCTCCTGACCAAAGTCTCCTTCTTCAAAACACTTGACAAACGGCTCTACCCAAAAAACCAATGTAAGAAGAAATTTTAGAAAACCATTCAAAGCTAAAACATTCATTAAGTAGAATTAATTTCTCTCATCCATTCTTCTAGTATGACTTGCGCATCTTTGCCTACAGACTTCCTCTCTATGAACAAAAAAGCCTTCCTCCATTCTCGATCATTGACATTTAAACCCTCGATCAAGTGATTCTTACCCGCTTTAACCCTAGCCTGGTATTGCTTATTCTTGGTGTGCCTAAGGTCATACACAGAAAAAAAAATCCACCCTGATTCCTAATTCAAAGTTATTCTTTTTGCAATCACATTATTGGCCAACATCAACGTCCATAACCCAGGAACGACCTGATCAGGAGCCAACCCAAAGACCTCAAAAAACTCACGAATAATTTTGGGGAAAGGAAGCATTAAGCCCTGCTTGAATGGATATTTGTATATCCCAAACCAACCGGCCAGAACCCAGTTAGGTTGAATAGGTGCAGGGGGGAAAATAATTCTACACGACTTAGGAACTGTACCTTCTTCACGAAGGGCTTTAGCGTAAGAAGAATCTAAGGTGTTATCGGCCATTGAATCCCCAAGAAAACCCCTTTCGGCGAACCAATATTCATCAATTTCTACAATTCTAGGAACGGTTTTTTGAGCCTGGAAAAGTTGATAAGCTTTGCAACCCCTTCTGTCTTACAAAGCTGGGGGACAATTGTTAGACCTCCAAATATCGGCCTGACCGGTAGAGCTCAAGACGTCATATGCCAGCACGTCAGGACGGGTTTATCGCCATAATAATGACTGAATATTTGTAACAGTTATTCTGACTAAGTCTTTATTATTGGAGCTACTAAAACGGCATCTTAGTGCATGTATAATATTCTTTATAATTTTAAGATCAAGTTAACTATACGAAGATAAAAAACTAGGTCAAAGAAAGCCGTTACAAGCAATTGAATCAGTTGTTACAAATAAGGGGGTCATGGAGAGAATCTTGCGGCTGCAGGGTGGAGGCTCACACTCCATCTCTGCTAGGGTTGAACATTAGAAGAAGAGGGAGAAGAATATAATAGGCAGCCAGGAAGAAGTACAGGGGACACTCTCTCCAAGAACATCACATATATCACTCCTTTATCTCTCCATAACTCCGTACTACGCTGTTATCATTACTGCATTACAGTTTTTACTCACAGCTTTGTAATACCTCATACCTACACTATAGTGAAGCTTTTCCGTGTTGGAGGACCAGTCCAACCGTGGTTTTCTCCCTATTCAAAGGGTTTCCTCGTAAAAAGTTTGTGTGGCAACTTTATTCTATGCATTCATCTCTTTACTTTGCAAATATGATCCTGAACTCTGAATGACAATTTAGACTAGTTGATCCACATTTCAGCTTGGTAGAACTTAGGTAAATTTTTACCAAAACACACATGCTGAAACATTTGGTTGATTGAGTCAATTGAACATAATAATCTCAATGAACCGTTCTAGTGAGACCTTTAAGGTGCACTTGGACCAACACATGCTTGTCTAACTTTTGTGTCATTGTACATACTATTCATCACATCCATACATCGTGCATGAAGATACATTCGCATATATTTGGATTATCATGTAGTGTCGCACCTTTGACCGTCCATTTGTCCATATAGAGGTAGCTGCATTGTCATACATAGTCAATATATACTCATGTAATGCATTTGTACATAGTTGCATTCATGCATTAGAGTTTATCCTAGTATCATGCATCCATCCATACAACAAAAAAAAAGTCTTGTCTCATACACTTGCTTTCATGCATCCCGTACCCATATAGGCCATCCTAGAGTCTTCCATCTAGGCCTCTCGTGTTCATTTCCACCTCAGTCCCCACAAAATCTTGTTCTCCAGTCATCCGTCCTCACCACCAAAATCTTCTTTATCCTGATCGAGTCGAGTCTACCCGTCCAAATCAAATCCATTCACTCTCTCGAGCCAAACGCATGTCCATTATCCCTTATGCTCCCC
>ONZA01006714.1:5878-18327 GCA_900322205.1 Kewa caespitosa
GTTGGTGAGATAAATTGACAAGTAAAAAGGATTCACAACAAGAAAAGAAAGTGAATGGGAAGCAGAGAGGGAAGACAGGCAAACACTTCACCACAACCATTAAATAGACAATCCCAATTATTAACTTGACAATTATTTTTAGCTACCCCTAGATACTTGTCGTTCCTGAATATCAAACCCCATATTTCTAGGAGAAACCTAAGACCACACATACTTATTAACCAAAATTTACACAGGAAAATTAATACTACATATTACAAAGTAATGATTTGTATTGTATATAAGTAGAAAAAGCTTAAATGAAATACTAAAGTCTTTTTTTCTAGTTAACCAAATACTGCAACTTGCATACTTCCAGACCAGTAAAATGATAACCCAAGGATGTGTTTTCTTACACACAGAAAAAAGAAAAGAATGTGATTTTGTTGCCCACATAGTTTTCGCGGCTCCACGTTTCCTGTTAGCTTGAAGTTAATTTTGTAATGTCTAAGACTCTTTGTACACGATGAAGCGCACGTAACAAAGAACATATACTAGCTCAAAATCACACTTGTGACTTATCAGGTTCTCGTCGGATTACAAACCGTAGGTTCGAGGATCTATAACATGTTGCGAAAGTGACCCAACGAACATATGCTTTGAGTTTTGACGAGCAAACTAATTGGACGAAGATTTGCTTAGAATAAATGGTAAATCATATGATTACTTTTCTCTTTAATAAAATCGGTATGTACCAATAGTGACTCGGTGACTATACAAAAAAATTAGATTATAGTAACTTTTTGACTGAGCCTAAATCAAGGGAAAGGAAAGCATTTTCCAAATCGTAAAGCACTTTCATAGTCCATTAGCAATTTCTCTAATCCGCAACAAGTTCAAATGTGTACGAAGGCGGTTCAAAACTTCAAATGTGTTGAAAGAGTTAGCTGAGAAAGAAGTTTCTATGAATGAAAGAAAGCAAGGAATTGTCCCTTTTCCTCTGCATAGTCTAAGATTACTAGGAAAACCAATTACCAAACACCAAAGTTTGGTATAAAGCAATTCATAGGACTACACGTAAAGCCTTCTGCTGAACTTCAACACATGTTTAAAAATACTAATAGCCAGCAACGTTTACAATCGAATTTTGTACTGTTTTCATCATCGGTCAGAGCTAAAGTTTTCGGTTCAAACACCAGAATATGTCAGATTACAGAGGGCTACGATGGGTGCGAGACAGACAAAGCTTACTTCGTCACACATACGAGGAATTCACGCCTTCTTCAGGCTGGACAAAGAACCCGAACTTCCATTTGCTTCTCCTCCAGCTTCCTGGTAACCAGTACCTCGTTTTCTATCTGTTCTAGTTTTTATCTCGAAGCGTTAAATCTTTTAGTGGTGAATTATGTTTTCATTGCGCATATGAATTTTATCTCCACGGTTAGACATTTTCATACAACTATTTTGTTAGTCTTTCTATGTAATAAATATCAAAATCACGTAATTAGTTCACATGACATGTCAAAGGTTGTTTGCACAATGTCCACATAACATAGTAGCAAACTTGCGTAAAAAGTTTTGGTTATGCCCCCCTGTGAGGCTGTGACTTAAGACTTACAATTTACTTTTACAAGGTTTTAAGCGAGCTGATGTCAAGCTACAAATCGATAAGTCTGGCACAATTGCCATCAGCGGGGAGAGGCTAGAGGGCGAGCGCAAACATGTACATTTCGAGAAGGCGTTCACAGTGCCTGAAGATTCAGACCTTGAAGGCATTGTGATGAGGTTCGAGGGAGAAACGCTAAAAGTAACCATCCCAAGAGTTGCGAAAGAAGAGAAGAAGGAAGACCAGCAGGGAAGAGTAGTGGATCAAGAAAAAAAGGAAGGACCAAAGGTCACGAAAGAAGAGAAGAAGGAAGATCAGCAGGGAAAAATAGTGGACGAGAAAAGCGAAGAACCAAAGGTGGCGAAAGAAGAAAAGAAGGAAGATCAGCAGGGAGAAGTAGTGGACGAGAAAAAGGAAGAACCAAAGGCCGCGGAAGAAGATAAGAAGGAAGATCAAAAAGAAGGTATGGAACATAAAGAGGAAGAACCCGAGAGACCCAACGAAGGAACTGAACAACACATAGATGAAAATGAGAAGGAAGAGAACAGAAGACAGCCCGAGGAGGAAGATATTCGCAACCAAGGGAGAGAAAATCAAGATCAAGGGGAGACGTCCAAGAAATCTGTGGTTGTGAAGATCATTGAGAACAAAGGGATACTCATAGCGTCCATTATATCATTTACTTTAGGGGTTTTACTGTCACAAAGGTTCCATCCTCCTAGTACTACATGAACCATACCCCTGTTTCTAGCTCTGCTGCATAATCGTGTCGTTTGTTGTGCATAATTCTGACAAAATTTCCTGTACTATAATCATTGTTCATTTAAACATGAACTCTCTGAGAAATGTTTTCAAATTAGCTCAGCAGATGAAAGACAAAGTGAGTCATCTACAGGTTAATACCAAAAGCATCTGATTCGTCTTAGAGAGAAGTGCACCGATCAGATTATCTTCTAAGTGTCCTTAAAACTAGCCATCTCCTATACTAGCTGTTCGGTAGCTTCTTACGGAATGAAAACAGGAAAAGGTACATGCTTCGGCATCTATGATCCATGTCTATCCGCATCGAAAGTACCAGAAAAAGTGTTTCAGAAAGGTAAAAATTTCTGAAAAAAAGAGATAAGGGAAAGCAACATTCATTCAAGAAGAATATTGAGCTAATAAGAACATTACTTTTCTCCTTCCCCCTGTAGTGAGGATCTGATTCCACCGACTGTCCACAAATCCACTATATTCCCTATCTGTAAGGCCTAAGGAGGTGGGTAGAGAAGCTTCTTTGGGATTTGTGCTGCAAAGTACAAAATGGAACAAATATCTGCTTGAAAGTGAAACCTTCCCACATCCTTAATAGGTAACCATACTTATAGCAAATCACGAAACCTAGTCATTTGCGTAATCTATGTTTTCTGAAACTGCAGTCACTCAAACCAGCTCTGCGTGACTGCGTACCAACATTGAATTCTGAACTAACATCAACCTTTCCTTCCTGTAGTGTGTGAGATTCGTCGAAGGGCTTATGAACGCAAAAATTTCTGTTTCGACATTCATCTCAGTGCACTATTACCAGTATATTAGATGCACACGTTGAAAACACGACCTACTCCATTATTGTCAGAATAGCAATTTAATCTAAGGATCTTATATGTTCATTGTCTTCTTAATTTGGTACGCACGCTATAATTTCACACAGCTTCCCATTTGGATAAGGAACTGAAACACTATTCATGAACAAAACAAAATCGAAGAGAACGGACAAACGAGAATTAGAATCTTTTGCTAATTGCTGGATATACAAGGTGTAACAACCTGATATTAAACCTGAGAACACAAATCAAGTCCAAGAAAGGTTGACAATGAGAACAGAAGAATAATGGGACCTATATATGTAAATAAAGGAGATGCCTTTTGCACTTAAAAAATCAACCTTTATACAAAATGTGTCCATGGGCTGCTTTTTTGACAAAAAAGTGGAAAAAAAAAAAACTCATTCATGGCCCTCTGATTTTTGAGGTAGAATCATATGCCTTGCATAGACATCTCATGAAACTACTCTCTTTGGCTATTAGTAATATTATTCCTAGAAATGTAGTCCAAATCTCACCAAATTCTCTCCAATTAATCTCAAACCATTAAATCCTCACAAGATCAAGTAAGCATGTCTCAATTCGAGGGTATATTTAAGTCATGGCGGTGATCGTTTTGTTACCCTTCTGAGCTCCATCGAGCACGAATCCGAGAACCGGAAAAAATAAAAGAGAGAGGAAACAGAAAATTTAGGTGCCACAAGGCATGAGTCAGCTCCACCACAAGAATCTGACATTGCAAGGGAAGGGAGGTGATTACAAAACCAAAAAGGAGGGAAGCTTATAAAGAAGCCCAAATGCTCACAACAGGCAAGCAAATCCTTCTGGACAAGAATAGAATCTAATCCCACCACCATTATATTTATTTAGTGCTTCTATTAAACAACAACAACAAAGAATATCAAAAACAAACATCCCTTCAAACCATAACACACAACTCGAACACCCAACAACACACAAACCCAAAACAGAAAAACAGGAAGAGAAAAACCACACCCAAGAGAGTTTACAGAACAGAAAAACACTAGTATCACCACCACCATTACTTAAAGACACCCTTATTAGTTATTAGCATCAGTTCCAAGAAAAAAGGACCCAACATTATCAACCCCATCAAACTCTTTTCCCCGCTATCAACGGCCATTCTGTCTTTCACTCTTTTCTCTATTCCTACTCTAAGCACTACCTTTACATGAAAACTACAATAACATGATGATGATGTAAACCAATGAGCTCCGAACAACCGCCACCACAGCAGCCTCCGCCTGAACAGACGGAGCAGAGGGTGGTTCGGAAGGTGTTGGTGGAGGTTGTCGATGCGCGGGACCTACTTCCAAAAGACGGGCAGGGGAGCTCGAGCCCGTATGTTGTGGTGGACTTCGACGGGCAGCGAAAGCGTACGTCGACAAAATACCGAGACCTCAACCCGACATGGAACGAGCCCTTGGAGTTCATGGTATCTGACCCGAATACCATGGACTACGAGGAGCTCAACGTCGAGGTCTACCACGACAAACGAATGTCGCCTTCAGGTTCAGCCCGAAAGAACCATTTCTTAGGCCGGGTTAAGGTGTATGGCTCGCAGTTTTGTAGAAGAGGTGAGGAGGGGTTGGTGTACTTTCCCTTGGAGAAAAAGAGTGTGTTCAGTTGGATCAAGGGTGAGATTGGTCTAAGGATTTGTTACTTTGACGAGATGATGACGGTGGAGCAGCCACCGCCGTACGACGGTGGCGCTCCGCCAAACCCGCCTCCACCCGAGGGTGCTGGGGCAGGGCAAGGGGAGGTCCCCCAGGAGCAGCGTCACGACGAGGGGAGACCTCCGGAGCAATGCCCCGGTCCCATGCCGACCGAGGTAGCAATGGAGGCGTCGGGTGGCGGGTGTCCTCCTCCGCCACCTGTTGTGACCATCGAGGAGGCCCCACCACCGCCTATGATGGGGCCTGGGGCGACGACCGAGACGGTCATCCACCACCACGGCCCGGGCCCGCCACCCGACCACCCTCACCCCAACTACTACCCACCACCACCGGAGGCGCGTGACATGCACGCGCCGCCACCCGAGGTGGTCAGACGCATGGTCAACGGAGAGAGAATGCGGATTTTACGTGGATCATCACACGAGTACACCCCGAAGGTGATCCCGTCCAAATTCGCACCCGAAACCGACCCGAAGATCTCGTCTTTCGACCTTGTGGAGCCCATGCAGTACTTATTCGTACGCATAGTAAAAGCTAGGGGGCTACCCCTAGCCCCGAACGAGACCCCGTTCGTAAAGATACGAACGGGGTCCCATTCGGTGCGATCCAAACCCGCCTCAACCCGATCCGACAACCCGCCCGAGAACCCTGAGTGGAACCAGGTGTTCGCTTTGAGCCAATCAAAGCCCGACACGTCATCGACAACTCTCGAGATTTCTGTATGGGATGCCACGTCCGATAAGTTCCTAGGTGGGGTGTGCTTTGACCTGTCTGACGTGGCGGTTCGGGACCCACCGGATAGTCCTCTGGCCCCACAGTGGTATAGGCTAGAGGGGGGCCCGCCCGAGGACCCCACACGCGGGGACATACAGCTGGCGGTGTGGATTGGGACTCAGGCGGATGACGCTTTTCCCGAGGCGTGGTCCACCGACGCGCTGACGTGGAGCGTGGGTTACACGCGCTCCAAGGTGTACCAGAGCCCCAAGCTGTGGTACCTAAGGGTGGGGGTGATCGAGGCGCAGGATTTGAGTATTCCGGCGAACTTGCCGCCGTTGACGGTGCCAGAGATTAGGGTTAGGGTTCAGCTGGGGGGTCAGTCGGTGAGGACGAGGAGGGGGTCGATGAGCAGTCACGGGGCCGCGGTAAGGTGGGACGAGGATTTGGTGTTGGTCGCCGGGGAGCCATTGGAGGATGGGGTGGTGATTTTGGTGGAGGATCGGACGGGGAAGGAGCCGGTGCTTTTGGGTCACACGGTGGTCCCCGTGGGTGCGGTCGAGCAACGGGTGGATGAGCGGCATGTGGGGTCTAAGTGGATAACGTTGGAGGGGGGCGGAGGTGGTGGGGGCGGGGGCGGGGGGTATGGCGGGCGGGTTCACTTGAGGATGTGTCTAGAGGGTGGCTATCACGTGCTCGATGAGGCGGCTCACGTGTGTAGTGATTACCGCCCGACAGCTAAACAGCTGTGGCGGCCGCCAGTTGGGATATTAGAATTGGGTATCCTAGGGGCGCGGGGGTTGCTACCGATGAAGCAGAAAGGCGAGGGGAAGGGGTCCACAGATGCGTATTGCGTGGCCAAGTATGGGAAGAAGTGGGTTCGGACGAGGACTGTTACTGATAGTTTTGACCCGAGGTGGAACGAGCAGTACACGTGGCAGGTGTATGACCCGTGTACGGTGTTGACAGTTGGGGTTTTCGATAATTGGAGGATGTTTTCTGACCCGGGCGAGGATAGGCCTGATTGTCGCATAGGGAAGGTACGGATCCGGGTGTCGACGCTGGAGAGTAACAAGGTGTACACTAACTCATACCCTCTTCTGAACCTGTTCCGGACCGGGTTGAAGAAGATGGGCGAGATTGAATTGGCAGTGCGGTTTATTTGCCCGTCATTGTTGCCCGACACGTGTGCCATCTATGGGCAGCCGATGCTACCTCGTATGCACTATCTTCGCCCACTTGGTATGTTGTCTTTTTCACTAAACTTGTGTAGTGTACTACTAGTGTTTAAACTGAGTTGTCACCATGTTATTATATAATCATAAGCTAATGGTGTGTCTTGTGTCATTATTACAACAGGGGTGGCACAACAAGAGGCTTTACGTGGGGCTGCCACCAAGATGGTGGCCGCGTGGCTAGCCCGGTCAGAGCCTCCCCTAGGGCCAGAAGTGGTGCGGTACATGTTGGATGCAGACTCACACGCGTGGAGCATGAGGAAGAGCAAGGCTAATTGGTTCCGCATAGTGGCAGTGCTTGCTTGGGCAATCGGGTTGGCCAAATGGCTAGACGAGATTCGAAGATGGAGGAACCCCTTAACCACAATTTTGGTCCACGTGCTTTACTTGGTTCTTGTTTGGTACCCGGATCTGATCGTCCCTACCGGATTCTTGTACGTCTTCTTAATCGGTATATGGTATTATCGGTTCAGACCCAAGATACCCGCAGGCATGGACACCCGGTTATCTCAAGCTGAAGCAGTGGACCCAGACGACCTCGACGAGGAATTCGACACAATCCCAAGTTCAAGACCGCCTGAGATTATCCGTGTCCGGTACGACCGGTTGCGAATCTTAGCAGCCCGAGTCCAAACCGTCTTGGGTGATTTAGCGACCCAAGGGGAGCGGGTTCAGGCATTAGTTAGCTGGCGGGACCCGCGAGCCACGAAGCTGTTCATTGGTGTGTGCTTAATGGTGACTATAATACTCTATTCAGTGCCCCCAAAGATGGTTGCTGTGGCACTTGGGTTCTATTTTTTGAGGCATCCCATGTTTAGAGACCCTATGCCTCCAACTAGTTTGAACTTCTTTAGAAGGCTTCCTAGCTTATCTGATCGATTAATTTAAACCCCCTTTTTACAACACTAATCAATTAGTACTACTAAATTTAATTATTTGTAGCTTCATAGGCAACAAATTTGTTGGTGGGATACTTCCTGTCATTTTTATAAGGGTGACTAGATGAGTGGTGGGGTGACTTTTAAAAAGGGTTTTTTGGGAGAAAAAAGTGGGGTGTGAAAAGGTGGTGAAGACTTTCTTGGAGACTGAAATTGATTGCCTTAATACTGACAGTAGGATTGAAATAAGGAGCAAAAGTGAAGAAAAGATGCACAATCTAGGAGGAGAAATTTTGGGTATTGGTTTGAGGGAATGGAAGGGCATGTATGTATTGGATGCCAGGAAGATTGATGTAATATTGTCTCCATAAAGTATTGACAGTGAATTATTTTCTGACTTTCAGTTTCACTGCTACTACTGAAAGATCAGTACCATTTTGGAGATTTGTTTGTCTATGCTTTGACTAATCATATATGCACGGGTAAAATGGCTAAATGCATTGTCATTTATCTGTTACTTTAAAACTTTTTGCACTTGGGCCCTGTTCGTCAAACTTAGTTGTTGAGGTAGTTGTTAGCGGTTCAAGTAGTTGTTAGCTGTTATGGTCAACCTTAGCTGACGTGGTAGCATTATAAACTATTCGGTAAAAGTTAGATGTTGAGGTAGCTGATAATTAAATGAAACTGTACAAAAATAAGTCCAAAAGCTACCAGCTACCCCAAAAGCTACATTAGGTAGCCTTTCGGAAACGTTACCCCCAAAGCTAACAGCTACCCCTAAACACTTGTTTACCGAACACTTTAGAGGTAGTGTTTCACCCTTTCAAAAGCTAACAGCTACTCAAAATGCATTACCGAACAGGGCCTAATATTAGAGATGTACAGAGAAGATTGTGTTCTTATATGATAGGAAGTGTAGGAATTGAAAGAGTGCAAATACCAATCTCATATGTTGTTACCGAGTTCGTTAATGCTGATTTATAAATTTACATTCGACCTTTTCACCATGGAGTGTCACGCACTACACCTACATTAATGAATATTGAATAGACCATCTCGAATCGACTCCATTAGTATTCCACCTAAACAAATGTGGTCATCATATATATCATCCACAATTTTCGATAACTACATTGTCTTCCTTTTTGTACATGCCATTTCGGGTTCGTCAATTATGTTACATAATATTGCCTTAGTCGAATTATAACAAATTGTGGCTTAAGTATGTGTGTATTTAGCAAGAAGAGATGAATATCAATCATTTGAAGTCCATTACCACTGCACCATTTACAACCTGAATAGTAATCAATGGCCAACATGCACACATTGGGTAATTGGTAAAATTTGTACAATGAAACAAGAGGGCATTCACATTTACCGGGACAGAGTTTCTTTAAGACCAGTGATAATGTGGCACTTGATGTGAGGCTACAAATATTACAAGCCAATAATAGATGATTCAGTTTCTACATAAACAAGAGATGATCTTATTCTAATGTCCACAAGGAAATTCAACACACACACACACAAAAAAAAAATATACAATTATTCGTCCGAATTCACGATAAGTTTAAATTTATATTGATTATGGGAGGGACAGAGGAGGAGAAGCAAAAACACGAGGATGGGGATCGAAAAGAAGAAGAGAAAGTTAAGGACAAAGTCAAGAAGAAGAAAGACAAGGACAAGGACAAAGACAAAGACGAAGATGGAGATCATAACGGCGAGGACAAGGAAAAGAAGAAGGAGAAGAAGAAGAAGAACCCTGAAGATAAGAAGGATCCATCGAAACTTAGGCTCAAGCTCGAGAAAATCGAAAGCAAGATCCTCGCTTTGGGAGAGAAGAAGGAAGCCATATTGAAGCAGATTGAGGAAGCTGAAAAGAATGCTACGAACGTTAACAAGGAAGAGCAACCTGCCATCAAACAAGACTAATTGAGCTTATATATGACCAAGGTCCCTGTGACTAAAAGGGTACTTTGTAGGAGAATTGTACATTTAGGTACAAGTATCAGAATCAGGTTAATCACATAGTAATGTATTCTATTGAGGAAACAGAATCGATTAGGGTCTTTGTTATCCCTCATGCTGCAAAAATAGTTCTTCTTTTCTAATGTGGAATTGATTAATAGTATGTAGCTCTATTGCTTGAATCATTTTGCTTCTAAGTAGTTCTTTTGTAGACGTAAAAAAAACTAGTGAAAACTACATACAGTATCACAGTATAAACATCTTGACTCGCCTTTATATTCCATGTAAAAGTAAAAGAAACATCATTTAACATGGCAAACAAAGGTAAATTCACAAAGATGGAACCTTTTTATGCCTCTCTTGGATGAAATAACAAATAGCCCCTTCATTTCATTTCATGATGCAGGTTCTTTGAGGTTGCATCACATTGATCAAGAGCCTACTTATAGTTTGGATCTTACACTTTAATTTAATTGATTTGATGAGGTGAACAATTAATGGAGTATCATCAAATGAGCTTCATTAAACTTCCAATTATGACCTATGTTAGGAAACATTGGTAGTAGTTATTACCATGAGTTTTTACTTTGAATACAATAGACGTTTTTCTCAAGTTTTGCATCTTATATATGTTTCTGAAATGTTGTCACCTATAAATAGGGGGGTAATCTCAAGATTATTTCGTATCATCTATCCTTAGCTCATTCATTTATCTTCTATCTATAAAGGTAAAATTGAGTAACAGGAGAAATAAAATCTAATTAGTCGGCAATATGAAGAACGCCTTAATCGCCAATTTATACATCACAATGTTTGTTGTATCATTGACGGTTTTATGTCTTGCTCGACCAGACAACACTGCTTTTGCTCCCGCACCAAGTCCTTTGTCAGATTGTGGGAAGAGGGTAAGCAATGTTTGTGGGAATCAACTGTTCTATTATGTATTTGTTGATAGCAAAGTTATCAAAGAGGAGTGTTGCGAACAACTATTGAACATGGGAAAACGATGCCACGACTATTTGACCTATAGAATCCTCAAAGATGAAGATTACGAAAGAGAAGTATCGGATGTATTGCGCAGAAGTGACGCAGCTTGGGAGCTCTGCAATAGACGTGGTCGGACTGAGTGAACTAATTTATATGTCCACGAAAAACGTATGCAAGGGTTGAAAAATTAGTTTACAACAATAACTGAATTTTCAAGTTGAATTAATAAAAGATGTCTTCGGTTTTCTTGTTTGGTATTTTTAATTTCCTCTACTTTGTTAATTCTATAAATTTTAATCATCATAAATTGTGTCTCAACTTGAGAACTGTATCGTTGCTCAACAATAGCAGTCTCAACTCTCAAATACTCATAATAGTTGAAACTTGAAAGCATTCACAGCCCTGACATTTGATCATTTCCCTCCGTTTTCGGATTTAGTTATCACACATATCATATTCAGATGTCCCCAATGCAAAGCTGTACCTTGATTTCCCACTAGACAAGGTTCATCTTCGAAGACATGCCATGTAATTGTTAAAGGCAACATGTACGTCTGATGTTGCATTTGGCTTGTGAAAGTGGACTGTGTTTAGAGAATCAGAACATCCATGTAGGATATTCTAGTTCCCTGTTGGTGCAGGACATTGATGCAATATGATAAAGGACCTGGAGCGCCAAGTCCTTAGTCAATGAGCTAAGGACTTGGTGCAGGAGCAATTTGATCGTATGCATCTATCATCAATTTGGTGTATGTATCTCCTGCACCAAGTCCTTAATCATCAATTTATACATCACAATGTTTATCATATGAGTAACTGACTGCATTATTCTTAAGAGTTAAGAAATTTGTTTTTTCTCCACTTGGTGCAGGAGTACTTTATCAATGACTGCAAATTCATAAGGTGTAAATCGGCATATAAATTGTATACCTATCGTTAACCACTCTCAGTTCTTTTATGACAATCGAAAAGAAAGTCTCAATAAATATATAGGAGTGTATGCATTCGATCATACTACCTTCTACTACAGGAATTTGGATGCAAGAGCAATGGAGCTTTCTAAAGAATGGAGAGAACTTAGATGTGGCTCCAATCTCTTCATGGTATCAAAGTATTGGGTGACTAGAACTACATCCATCACATCTTTGGCAGTGGTTCCAAGCACATTTACTGAGAATCCTAGCACACTGTGTCTTACACCGTCCACGATGGCTTGGCGCTGGCTAGCAATACCTAGCCCAGACAGATACTTGGCTTCAGCTTCACCCTCGGCTCTCTTTATCTGTAAGATCTTCACTGCCTCTGCCTTCTCATTGACTGCCACTGTCAGTCTTGCAGCTGAAAGGTTTATGGCACCGGTTATAACGAGGACGGAAAGTTTACTTTTTAAGATGTACACGAGTTGGAGGAAAACATAGATACACATGGCCTGAGAGAAAAGGAAAACAGATGTTTGGCAACAAATGAGAAGGGAGAAGAGAAAGTTAAGGACAAAGTCAAAGAGGAAGATGGAGGTAATAACGACGAGGACAAAGAAAAGAAGGAGACGAAGAAGAAGAAGAAGAACCCTGTAGATAAGAAGGATCCAACAAATTCAGGCTCGAGCTCGAGAAAATTGAAAGCAAATCCTCGCGAGAGAAGAAGGAAGCCATTTTGAAGCAGATTGATGAAGCTCACGAATATGGTATTAACGCAAACAAGGAAGAACAACCAACCATCAAACTGTTGGAGATTTTAGAGTAAATGGTGCAAGAACCCATGGAGTTAAACAATAATATTGGTTGGAGTGAAGGTAAACC
>ONZA01006718.1:0-10659 GCA_900322205.1 Kewa caespitosa
TGGGATTATATACATCATCTACTTGGGCACCAAGTATACTTGGGCTCCAAGTACTTGATTAATAATTATTTTTCTTTTTATTTTATTTTTCTTTTTTCTTTTATCCGAAAATATAAATAAAATATGAAATTATATAAAGATCCTCATAAAATAAATAAATATCTTTTATAAAATTGAGGGGTATTACAGCGCGCTTCCACATCAATATAAGCCCCACCCATGGCGACAATTGCCCCCGGGAACACCTTTTACAACCCGTTTTTGGCGTTTTTCTTCGGGGGAGCGACACGTGTCCGGGACCACCATATAAGCCATTTTTGACGAAAACAATGGACGAAACTGACTCCAATGGCCTCCTAGGGCCCATTTTTGCCCATGGTGCCATTTTCATCAATTTTCATTTTGGACCCCCAAGGTCGATTTTCATCACTTATATAGCCTTCGGTTTCGACTATTTCCGGGCCTAGTAGAAATTGAACGCCCCATCGCAAGGGCGCGTTCCCACATCAATATAAGCCCCACCCATGGCGACAGTGGCCCCCGAGAACGCCTTTTACAGCCCGTTTTCGAAGTTTTTCTTCAGGGTCCGACACGTGTTCGGGTCCACTATATAGGCCATTTTTGACCAAATCATTGGTCGAAAGTGACACCAATGGCCTCCTAGGGCCCATATTTTCTCATGGTGCCGCATTCGTCAATTTTCATTTCGGACCCCCGGGGCTAATTTTCGTTACTTATAGTTTTCGGTTTCGGCGATTTATGGGGTGTCCCGGGGCTCGGTGGAGATTGGACACCCCATCGCAAGGGCGTGTTCCCACATCAATATAAGCCCCTCCCATGGCGACATTTTCCCACGGGAACACCTTTTACAACCTGTTTTCGGCGTTTTCTTCAGGTCCGACACGTGTTCGGGACACCTATAAAGGCCATTTTTGACCAAATTATTGGCCAAAACTTACACCTATGGCCTCCTAGGGCCCATAATTCCCCATGGTGCTAATTTTGTTAATTATCATTTCGGACACCCAGAGGCCGATTTTCGTGACTTATAGCCTTCGGTTTCGGCCGTTTCTGGGGCGTCACGATGCTCGGTAGAGATTGGCCACCTCATCGCAAGGGCGCGTTCCCTCATCAATATAAGCTCCAATTAGGTGACAACTACCAATGGAAAACATTTTACAAACTGTTTTTCGCGCTTTTCTTCAAGGTCCGACACGTGTCCTGGACCACCATATAGGCCATTATTGATCAAATCAATGACCAAAACTGATTCCATTGGCCTCTTAGGGCCCATTTTTGCCCATGGTGTCGTTTTTGTCAATTTTCATTTCGTACCCCCCGAGGCCGATTTTCGTGACTTATAGCCTTCGGTTTCGGCCATTTCCAAGGCGTCCTGGTGCCTGAAGGAGATTGGCCGCCCCATCGCAAGGACGTGTTCCCGCATCAATATAAGCCCCACCCATGACGACATTTGCCCCCGGGAATACCTTTTACAACCTGCTTTCGTCGTTTTTCTTAAGGGTGCGACACGTGTCCGGGACCACCATATAGGCCATTCTTGACCAAATCAATGGCTTAAACTGACTCCAATGGCCTCGTAGGGTAAATATTTGCCCATGGTGCCGTTTTCATCAAATTTCATTTTTGACCCCCCGGGGCCGATTTTGGTGACTTATAGCCGTCGGTTTCGGCCATTTTCAGGGCATGCCCGATGGAGATTGGACACCCGATCATAAGGGCATGTTCCCACATCAACATAAGCCTCACCCATGGCACAGTTGCCCCCGGGAACACCTTTTACATCCCGTTTTTGTCGTTTTCTTCAAGGTTGGACACGTGTCTGGGACCACCATATAGGCCATTTTTGACCAAATCAATAGCCGAAACTGACTCCAATGGCCTCCTAGGGTCCATATTTTCCATGGAGCCATTTTAGTCTATTTTCATTTCGAACCCCTCAGGGTCGATTTTCGTGACTTACAGCCATCGGCCTTAGTCATTTTTGGGGCGTCCTTGGGCCTGGTGGAGCTTGGCCGCCCGATCCCAAGGGCGCACTCCCACATCAATATAAGCCTCACACATGGCGACAGTTGCCCCAGGGAGCACCTTTTACAACCCGTTTTCGGCGTTTTTCTTTAGGATCCGACACATGTCTGGGTCCACTATATAGGCCATTTTTGACCAAATCATTGGCCGAAACTGACCCCAATGGCCTCCTAGGGCCCATATTTGCCCATGGTGCCGTTTTCGTCAATTTTCATTTCGGACCCCCTGGGGCTAATTTTCGTTCCTTATAGTTTTGGGTTTCGGCGATTTATGGGGTGTCCCGGGGCCCGGTGGAGATTGGACGCCCCATCGCAAGGGCGTGGTCCCACATTAATATAAGCCCCTCCCATGGCGACATTTTTCCACGGGAACACCTTTTACAGCCTGTTTTCGGCGTTTTCTTTAGGTCCGACACATGTTCGGGACACCCATAAAGGCCATTTTTGACTGAATTAATGGCCAAAACTTACACCAATGGCCTCCTAGGGCCCATATTTTCCCATGGTGCTAATTTTGTTAATTTTCATTTCAAACACCCCGAAGCCGATTTTCATGACTTATAGCCTTCGGTTTCGGCCTTTTCTGGGGTGTCACGGTGCTCGGTAGAGATTGGCCACCTCATCGCAAGGGCGCGTTCCCTCATCAATATAAGTCCCATTCGTGGCGACAGTTGCCCCCGGAAACACATTTCACATCTTATTTTCGGTGTTTTTCTTCAAGATTCGACATACGTCCGAGACCACCATATAGGCCATTTTTTTTTATCAAATCAATGGCCAAAACTGACTCCAATGGCCTCCTAGGGCCCATATTTGCCCAGGGTGCCATTTTAATCAATTTTCATTTCGGACCCCCCAGGGCCGATTTTTGTAACTTATAGCCTTTGGTTTCAGCCATTTCTGGGGCGTCCGAGGGCCTAGAGGAGATTGGCCGCCGCATCGCAAGGGCAAGTTCCTACATCAATATAAGCTCCAATTAGGCGACAGTTACCAATGGAACACATTTTACAAACTGTTTTCGCCATTTTTATTCAAGGTCCGACACGTGTACGGGACCACCATATAGGCCATTTTTGAGCAAATCAATGACCGCAACTGACTCCATTGGCCTTCTAGGCCCAATTTTTGCCCATGGTGTCGTTTTTGTCAATTTTCATTTTAGACCCCCGAGGCCGATTTACGTGACTTATAGCCTTCGGTTTCGGCCATTTCCAGGGCGTCCTGGTGCCTGAAGGAGATTGGCCGCCCCATCGCACGAACGCGTTGCCACATTAATATAAGGCCCATCCATGGCGACAGTTGCCCGCGGGAACACCTTTTGCAACTTTTTTTTGCCGTTTTACTTCAGGGTGCGACACGTGTCCGGGACCACCATATAGGCCATTTTTGACCAAATCAATGGCTTAAACTGACTCCAATGGCCTCCTAGGTTACATATTTGCCCATGGTGTCGTTTTCAAAAATTTTCAATTTTGACCCCCCGGGGCCGATTTTGGTGACTTATAGCCTTCGATTTCAGCCACTTTCAGGGCGTCCCTTGTGGAGATTGAACACCCGATCGCAAGGGTACGTTCCCACGTCAACATAAGCCTCACCCATGGCACAGTGGCCCCCGAGAACACCTTTTATATCCCGTTTTTGCCGTTTTCTACAAGGTCGGACACGTGTCTGGGACCACCATATAGGCCATTTTTGACCAAATCAATGGCCGAAACTAACTCCAATGGCCTCCTAGGGCGCATATTTGCCATGGAGCCATTTTCGTTTGTTTTCATTTCGGACCCCTCAAGGTCGATTTTCGTGACTTGCAGCCTTCAGCGTTGGCCATTTTCGGGGCGTCCTGGGGCCCGTGGAGATTGGTCGCCCCATCACAAGGGCTCGTTCCCACATCAATATAAGCCCCACCCATGGTGGCAGTTGCCCTTGGGAACCCCTTTTACAGCTCGTTTTCGCCTTTTTTCTTCAGGGTCCGACACGCGTCCGAGACCATCATAAAGGCCATTTTTTACCAAATCAATAGCCGAAACTGACTCCAATGGCCTCCTAGGGCCCATTTTTGCCCATAGTGCTGTTATCGTCAATTTTCATTTCAGACCCCGGGGTCGATTTGCGTGTCTTATAGCCTTCAGTTTCGGCCATTTTTGGGGCGTCCCAGGCCTGGTGGAGATTGGCCGCTTCATCGCAAGTGTGCGTTCCCTCATCAATCTAAGCCCCACCCATGACGATAGTTGCCCCCGGGAACACCTTTCACAGCCCATTTTCGGAGTTTTTCCTCAGGGTCCGACACGTGTCCCAGACCACCATATAGGCCATTTTTGTTCAAATCAATGGCCGAAACTGAATCCCATGGCCTCCTTGGGCCCATATTTGCCCATGGTGCCGTTTTTGTCAATTTTCATTTCAGACCCCCCGGGGCCTATTTTCGTGACTTACAGCTTTCGGTTTCGGCCATTTTCGTGGCGTCCCAAAGCCCTGTGGAGATTGGCCACCCATCACAAGGGCGCGTTACCACATCAATACAAGTCCCACTCATGGCGACAGTTGGCCCTGGAAACACCTTTTACAGCCCGTTTTCGGCGTATTTCTTTAGGGTTTGACATGTGTCCGGACCACATAGGCCATTTTGGACCAAATCAATGGCCAAAACTGAGTCCAATCACCTCCTAGGTCCCATATTTGCCCATGGTGCCGTTTTCGTCAATTTTTTATTTCGGACCCCCCGAGGCCGATTTTCGATACTTATATAGCCTTTGATTTCGGCCACTTTCGTGGCATCCTGTGGCCGGTGGAGATTGGTCACCCCATCAAAGGGCGCATTCCCACATTAATATTAGCCCCACCCATGGCGACAGTTGCCCGCGGGAACACCTTTTACAGCCCGTTTTCGTCGTTCTTCTTCTAGGTCCAACACGTGTCTCGGACCACCATATAGGTCATTTTTGATCAAATAAATGTCCGAAACTGACTCCAATGGCCTCATAGGGCCCATATTTGCCCATGGTGCCTTTTTCGTATAATTTTATTTCGGACCCTCCGGGGCCAATTTCCGGGTTTATATATCTTTGGTTTCGCCCATTTCCAAGGCGTTCCAAGGCCGTTGGAGATTGGCAACCCCATCGTAAGGGCGCGTTCCCACATCAATATAAGCCCCATCCATGGCGACAGTTGCCCCTGGAAACATCTTTTACAGCCTGTTTTCACCGTTTTTCTTCAGGCCCGACGAGTGTCCGGGACCACCATATAGGCCATTTTTTATCAAATCAATGGCTAAAATTGAATCCAATGTCCTCCTAGAGCCCATATTTGCCCATGGTGTCGTTTTCGTCAATTTTCATTATAACCCCCCGGGGCCAATTTTCGTGACTTCGGTTTCGGTCATTTCCATGCCGTCTCGGGGCCTGGTGGAGATTAGCCGCCCCATATCAAGGGCGCCTTCCCACATAAATATAAGCCTCACACATGGCGACTATTGCCCGTGGAACTCCTTTTACAACCCGTCTTTGCCGTTTTTCTTCAGGGTCTGACACGTGTTCGGGACCATCATATAGGCCATTTTTGACCAAATCAATGGTCGAAACTAACTCCAATGTCCTCCTAGGGCCCATATTTGCCCATGGTACCGTTTTAGTCAATTTTCATTTCGGACCCCCCGGGGTCGATTTTCGTGACTATAGCCTTTGGTTTCGGCCATTTTCAGGGCGTCCGAGAGCCTGGTGGGGATTGGTCGCCCCATCGCAAGGGCACATTCCCACATCAATGTAAACCCCACCCATGGTGACAGTTATCCCCGGGAACACCTTTTATAGCCCGCTTTCTCCGGGTTTTTTTTCAGGGTCCGACACGTGTCCGAGATCACCATATAGGCCATTTTTTACCAAATCAATGGCTAAAATTGACTCGAATGGCCTCTTAGGCCCATATTTGCCCATGGTGTTATTTTCGTCAATTTTCATTTTGGACCCCCCCGGGGCCAATTTTCGTGTTTATATAGCCTTCGGTTTCGGCCATTTCCGGAGCATCTCGAGGCCCGACGGAGATTGGCCGACCCATATCAAGGGCGCGTTCCCTTATCAATATAAGCCCCACCCATGGCGACTGTTGCCCCCGGGAACACCTTTTAGAACCTATTTTTGTCGTTTTTCTTGAGGGTCCGACACGTGTTCGGGACCATCATATAGGCCATTTTTGACCAAATCAATGGCTAAAACTCACTCCAATGGCCTCCTACGATCCATATTTGTCCATGGTGCCGTTTTCATCATTTTCATTTCGGAACCCCCTGGGACGATTTTCGTGACTTATAGCCTTCAGTTTCGGCCATTTCCAAGGCGTCTCGGGGACCCGTGGAGATTGGCCACCCATAGCAAGGGCGCATTCCCACATCAATATAAGCCCCACCCATGGCGACACTTGCCCCCGGGAACAACCTTTTACAACCCATTTTTGTCGTTCTTCTTGAGCGTCCGACACGTGTTCGCGACCACCATATAGGCCCTTTTTGACCAAATCAATGGCCGAAACTGACTCCAACGGCCTCCTAGGGCCCATATTTGCCTATGGTGCCGTTTTAATCAATTTTCATTTCAGACCCTTGGGGCCGATTTTCGTGACTTATAGTCTTCGGTTTCGGCCATTTCCGGGGCGTCCCGGGCCTGGTGGAGATTGGCCGCCCCATCGCAAGTGCGCGTTCCCACATCAATAAAAGCCCCACCCATGGTAGCAGTTGCCCCCGGGAACACCTTTTGTAGCCCGTTTTCGCCATTTTTTTCAAGGTCCGACACGTGTCCGGGTCAACCATATAGGCCATTTTTGGCCAAATCAATGGCCGAAAATGACTCCAATGGCCTCCTAGGGCCCATATTTGTCCATGGTGCCGTTTCCGTCAATTTTCATTTCGGACCCCCGGAGCCGATGTACGTGAATCATGGCCTTTGGTTTCGGCCATTTCCGGGCCGTCCCCTGGCCCGCTAGAGATTTGCCACCCCATCGCAAGGGCGCGTTCCTACATCAATATAAGCCCCACCCATGGCGACAGTTGGCCCCGGGAACACATTTTACAACCCGTTTTTGCCGTTTTTCTTCAGGATCCGACACGTGTCCGGGACCACCATGTTGGCCATTTTTGACCAAATCAATGGCCAAAACTTACTCCAGTGGCCTCCTAGGGCCCATATTTGCCCATGGTGCCATTTCCGTCAATTTTCATTTCGGACCTCCGGGCCCGATTTTCGTTATAGCCTTCGATTTTGGCCATTTCCAGGGCGTCCCTGGGCCCGTGGAGATTGGCCTCCCCATCTCAAGGGCGCGTTCCCACATCAATATAAGCCCCACCCATGGCGACAGATGCCCCTGGGAACCCCTTTCACATCCCCTTTTTGCCGTTTTTCTTCAGGTCCGACACGCGTCCGGAACTACCATTTAGGCCATTTTGGACCAAATCAATGGCCTAAACTTACTCCAATGGCTCCCATGGTGCCGTTTTCATCAATTTCATTTCAGACCCCCGGGGCCTATTTTCGTGACTGATAGCTTTCGCTTTCGGCCATTTACGGGGTGTCCCGGGGCTGGTGGAGATTGACCGCCCCATTGCAAGGGCGCGTTCCCACATTAACGTATGCTTCACCCATGGCGTAAGTTGCCCCCGTGAACACCTTTTACATTCCGTTTTCGCCATTTTTCTTCAGGGTGCAACACGTGTCCTGTACCACCACATTGGCTACTTTTGACCAAATCAATGGCTGAAACTGACTACAATGGCCTCCTAGGGCCCATATTTTCCCATGGGGTCATTTTCGACAATTTTCATTTCGGACCCCAGGCCGATTTTCGTGACTTATAGCCTTCTGCTTCGGCCACTTTCGGGGCGTTCCGGGTCCGGTGGAGATTGACCGCCCCATTGCAAGGGCGCGTTCCCACATCAATATAAGTCCCACCCTTGGCGACAGTTGTCCCCATGAACAGCTTTTACAGCCCGTTTTTGTCGGTTTTTTCAAGGTGTGACACATGTCTGGGACCACCATATAGGCCATTTTTGAACAAATCAATGGCTGGAACTAATTCCAATGGCCTCCTAGGGCCCATGTTTAAACATGGTTCCGTTTTCGTCAATTTTCATTTTGGGCGGTTTTTATGACTTATAGCCTTCGGTATCGGCCACTTCCAGGGCGTCCTGGGGTCCGGTGGAGATTGGTCGCAAGGGCGCGTTCCCACATCAATATAAGCCCCACCCATGGCGACAGTTGCCTCCGAGAACACCTTTTACAGCCTATTTTTGTCGTTTTTCTCTAGAGCCTGACACGTGTTCGAGACCACCATATAGGCCATTTTTGACCAAATCAATGGCCGAAAGGCCCGAAACTGACTCCAATGGTCTCCTAGGGCCCATATTTGCCCATGGTGCCATTTTCGTCAATTTTCATTTCGGACCCTTCGGGGCCGATTTTCGTGACTTATATACCCTTCGCTTTCGGCCAATTACGGGGCATCTCGGGGCCCGGAGGATATTGGCCACCCCATCGCAAGAGCGCGTTCCCACACCAATATAAGCCCCACCCATGGCATAAGTTTCCCCCGAGAACACCTTTTACAGCCCATTTTTGTCATTTTTCTTTAGGGTCTGACACGTGTCCGGGACCACCATATAGGCCATTTTTTACCAAATCAATGGCCGGAACTAACTCCAATGGCTTCCTAAGGCCCATATTTTCCCATGGTTGCGTTTTCGTCAATTTTCATTGCGGACCCCCCCGGCCTGATTTTGGTGACTTGTAGCCGTCGGTTCCAGCCATTTACGCGGCATCCCGGGATCCGGTGGATATTGGCCGCCCCATCACAAGGGTGCCTTCCCACATTAATATAAGCCCCACCCATGGCGACAGTTACCCCCGGGAACACCTTTTACAGCCGTTTTCGCGGTTTTTCTTCACAGCGTGACACGTGTGTGGGACCACCATATAGGCCATTTTTGACCAAATCATTGGCCGAAACTGATTCCAACGGCCTCCCAGGGCCCATATTTTCCCTTGGTGCCATTTTCGTCATTTTTCATTTCGGACACCCTGGGGCCGATTTTTGTGACTTATAGCCTTCGGTTTTGGCCATTTCTGGGGCGTCCCAGGGTCCGGCGGAGATTGGCCGCCCCATTGCAAGGGCGCATTTCCACATCAATATAAGCCCCACCCATAGCATCAGTCTCCCCCGGGAACACCTTTTACAACCAGTTTTCGCCGTTTTTCTTCAAGTTCGACACGTGTCCGGAACAACCATATAGGCCATTTTTTAACCAAATCAATGGACGAAACTGACTCCAATGGCCTCTTAGGACCCATATTTGCCTATAGTGTCATTTTTGTCAATTATCATTTTGGTGCCCCCCGGGGCCGATTTTCGTGACTTACAGCCTTCGGTTTCCACCATTTCCAGGGCGTCCAGGCCTGGTGGAGATTGGCCACCCCATCGCAAGGGCACGTTCCCACATCAATATAAGCCCCACCCATGGGGACAGTTGCCCCCGGAAACACCTTTTACATCCCTTTTTCGCCATTTTTCTTTAGGGTCTCACACGTGTCTGGGACCACCATATAGGCCATTTTTTATCAAATCAATGGGCGAAATCGACTCCAATAGCCTTCTAGGGCCCATATTTGTCCATGGTGCCATTTTTGTCAATTTTCATTTCGGATCCCTCGGGGCTGATTTTCGTGACTTCCTTCGGTTTCGGCCATTTCCGGGTCGTCCCAAGGCCCGGTAGATATTGGCCGCCCCATCGCAAGGGCGCATTCCCACATCAATATAAGCTCCACCCATGATGACAGTTGTTCCCTGGAACACCTTTTACAGCCCGTTTTTGCCGTTTTTCTTCAAGGTGCGACACGTGTACGAGACCACCATATTGGCCATTTTTTACCAAATCAATGGCCGAAACGGAGTCCAATTGCCTTCTAGGGCCCATATTTGCCCATGGGGCTGTTTTCGTCAATTTTTATTTCGGATCCCCCGGGGCCGATTTTCGTGACTAATAGCCTTCTGTTTCGGCCATTTCCGAGGCGTCCCGGGGCCCGGTGTTGATTGGCCGCCCCATCGCAAGGGCGCGTTCCCACAGCAATATAAGCCACACCCATGGCGACAGTTGCCCATGGGAACACCTTTTACAGCCCGTTTTCGCCGTTTTTCTAGGGACCACCATATGGAGGTTGATGCGGCACGTACGATTCTAATGACATACCCACCCCAACTCCACCGCCCCGCCCGCCATCAATCTGCCCCGCCCGCCTTATCTCAATTTGCCTAAAAATTTGATGTTTTGGCACTTATATTAATTTTTTTAGCTTCAAAGTAGTAGTTTGTAATGATCAATTATGCTCATGTGTAGTTGACCATTGACATTTTCATTGATTGTGATTTTTTATTGTATGAAAAATTTTTATTTTCTTGTTAATTTTGGGTAAATGGGGCATGTTAAGTGGGTAAGGCGGGTATCCACTAGGTGGTGGGATAGGTATAGAGCTGTTCAAAACAGGCCCGACCCGACATTTACCGACTTTATAAAACCGACCCGATTTTGACCCGACTTCAAATTTGGATTTGTGGTACTGCAAAAACCTTAAAAAATACA
>ONZA01006740.1:7105-17682 GCA_900322205.1 Kewa caespitosa
TCCTAGGGCCCGTATTTGTCTAGGGCATCCTTTTTGTCAATTTTCATTTTGGGCTCCCTAGGCCGATTTTCATGACTTTAAGCCTTTGATTTCGGCCATTTACGGGGCGTCCCGGGGCCCAACTGAGATTGGCCCCCTCATCAAAAGGGCGCGTTCCCACATCAATATATGTCATACCCATAGCGACACTTGCCCTCGGGAACACCTTTAACAGCCTGTTTTCGGCGTTTTCCTTCAAAGTCCGCCACGTGTCCGGGACCACCATATAGGCCATTTCGGACTAAATCAATTGCTGAAACGAACTCCAATAGTCTCCTGGGGCCCATGTTTGTCTGTGGCACCCTTTTCGTCAATTTTCATTTCGGACCCCCCGGGCGATTTTTGTGACTAATAGCCTTCGATTTTGGCCATATCCGAGGCGTCCCGTGGCTCGGTGGAGATTGGGCCCCCCATTGCAAGGGCGCATTCTCACATCAATATAAGCCCAACCCATGGCAACACTTGCCCCCGGTAACACCTTTAACAGCCCGTTTTCGGCGTATTCCTTCAAAGTCCGTTACGTTTTCGGGACCACCATATAGGCCATTTAAAATCAAATCAATGGCCGAAACGGACTCCAATGGCCTCCTAGGGCCCGTATTTGTCCGTGACAACCTTTTTGTCAATTTTCATTTCGGATCCCTTGGGGTCGATTTTCGTGACTAATAGCCTTCGGTTTCGGCCATTTCTGGGGCGTCCCAGTTCCGGTGTAGATTTGCCCCCCCCCCCAATTGCAATGGCGCGTTCTCACATCAATATAAGCCCCGCCCATGGAGACACTTGCCCCCAGGAACCCCTTTAACAGCCCGTTTTTGGTGTTTTCCTTCAATGTTTGACACGTGTTCGGGACCACCATGTAGGCCATTTCGGACCAAACCAATGGCCGTAACAAACTCCAATGGCATCCTAGGGCCCTTATTCATATGTGGCACCATTTTCGTCAATTTTCATTTTGGACCCTCGGGGCCGATATTCGTTACTTATAGCTTTCGATTTCTGTCATTTCTAAGCCGTCTCGAGGCCCGGTGGAGATTCCCTCCTTCCCCCCATAGCAAGGGCGAGTTCCCAGATCAATATAAGCCCTACCTGTGGCGACACTTGCCAGTGGGAATACCTTTAATAACCCATTTTCGCCATTTTCCTTCAAAGTACGACACGTGTCCGAGAACACCATATAGGCCATTTCGGACCAAATCAATGGCCGAAATGGATTCCAATGGCCTCATAGGGCCCATATTGGTACGTGGCACCCTTTTCGTCAGTTTTCATTTTCGGACCCCTCGGGCCAATTTTTGTGACTTATAGCCTTCGGTTTCGGCCATTTCCTTCAAATGCCCGTTTTTGTCGTTTTCCATCAAAGTGCGACACGTGTCCTGGACCATCGTATGGGCCATTTCGGACCAAATAAATGGTCGAAACGGACTCCAATGGCCTTTCAGGGCCTATATTCGTCTATGGCACCTTTTCGTCAATTTTCATTTCGGACCTTCCGTGGCCGATTTTCGTGCCTTGTAGCCTTCGGTTTCGGTCACTTTTAAGACGTCCCCGAATCCGGTGAACATTTGTCTCCCCATCGTAAGTGCGTGTTCCCACATCAATATAAGTCCCACCCATGGCGACACTTGTTCACGGTAACACCTTTAACAGCCCGTTTTCGGCATTTTCCATCAAAGTCCGACACATGTAAGGGACCACCATGTAAGCCATTTTGAATCAAATCAATGGCCGAAACGGAGTCCAATGGCCTCCTAGGGCCCATCTTTGTCCGTGGCACCCTTTTCATCAATTTTCATTTCGAACCCCCGGGACCGATTTTCGTAGCTTAAAGCCTTTGGTTTCGACCATTTTTGGGCATCCCGAGGACCAGTGGAGATTTGCCCCTATCGCAAGGGCGCGTTCCCACATCAATATAAGCCCCACCCATGATGACACTTGCCCTGGTTTTTGGCGTTTTCCTTCAAAGTCCAACACATGTTCGAAACCACAATATAGGCCAAATTCGGAGCAAATTAATGGCCAAAACGGACTCCAATGGCCTCCTAGGATCCATATTTGTTCGTTGCACCTTTTTCGTCAATTTTCATTTTGGACCCCTTGGGGCCGATTTTCATGACTAATAGGTTTCGATTTCGGCCATTTTCTGGGCTTGCCGGTGGAGATTCCCCTCCCCCCCCCCTAATCGCAAGGGCGCGTTCTCTCATTAATATAAGCCCCACCCATGGCGACATTTGTCCTTGGGAACACTTTTAACAACCCGCTTTCGGCTTCCTTAAAAGTCAGACACGTGTCTGGGTTCACCATGTAGGCTACTTCGGACTAAATGAATGGCTGAAACAAACTCCAATGGCCTCCTAGGGCCCACATTTGTCTGTGACACCCTTTTTGTCAATTTTCATTTCAGACCCCCCAGGACTGATTTTCGTGACTTATAACCTTCAATTTCGGCCACTTTTCATTTCGGACCCCCCGGAACCGTTTTTCAAGACTTATAGCCTTTTTTTCACCCATTTTCGGAGCGTCTTGGGGACTGGTGGAGATTTGTCTCCCCATCGATATGGGATGTTCCCACATCGAAATAAGCACCATACATGGCTGCGAGAACACCTTTTACCGCCCATTTTCTGCATTTTCCATCAAAGTACGACACGTGCCCTGCAATCATGGTACGAAATGGACTTCAATAGACTCCCCAAGCCCATATTTACTGATGGTGTCGTTTGCACAGGTGCTCAGTTTTCAGAAGTTAGTTCTTGCTTGCAGAATTTATACGTGTAGTACTTACTACAAAAGGCTAGTCTCCTCAGTTGCAATTGGGGCCCCAACGAGTGGCTCTATAAAGGATTTTGGTCACAATCTAATCCTTGGGAAGATGTTTGACAAAGCCTTTTCCCTCAATTGTCTCGCATAACTTGTTAGCTTTCAGTTTCAGGTCTTGGCTTCTGATCTAAGTTTTCCAATGATCATTCTAGAAAGAGACCTTGCATAATTTCTGCACCATACATAGATCAGAAACAAAATGAACAACATCAACACTAACCAGCATTGGAGTATGTATCGTGACAAGGACTTTATCCATTAAAAACAGAAACACAATTACTAGGAAACTTCTAACTTTTCTATACAACAGGCATAAATCTACAGCAATAAATGGCAGAAACTGAAAGAAGGAACATGGAAACATGGACCGGTCACGGAACACTGCATGGAGAACTGTTAGTAGTCAGGAATGGAAGCAAAACGATACCCTGTAGCACCCCTCCACGAATAATAAGCGATTCGAGTCTCGTAAAAACCTACAGCCACAGCTTAACACAGGTAAGTATCACGTATTCAAGGATGCACATATCCTCGGTACATATAATTATGATCATAGCATATGCAGCTTGCATTCATTAAAAAATAAAAGGGGAAAGAAATAAAACAAATTAAAATAAATAAAAGGCCACTCATAAACAGGTTCAATCTGCTAAAGATTAAGAAGGGACAAACCTAAACTTTGAAAACAGAGAGATGAACGTAACGATGACTGTGGTAACCTGATGAATTAAAGAGGCTCAATATCAGGGCAGCAGACTTATATGTCTAAAAGATGATGGCGAAGTTCAAAAGAGGGAGGCCTTGCATAAAGATTTTGAAGAATGACCTGCTGCCCTTCATGAGGAGGGATCTGCTCTATGGTGTCAGGATCAGACAGGTAGGCGGTAGCACTAAAAAAATCGGAGAGGAGAAAAAATAAAATAAGTATATAGAAGGGAGAGAAAAAAATCAAAAATCAAAAAAGGGCCTACAGAATACTCGTAACTTAGAGAAAACCGACAAGACGATAGGGTAAAGGAGGACGTTGACCATGGCGCTATCTCTTAGGGCCCGTAATCAAATGGAGGAAGCATGAGAGTTCAAGATAAAAGGAAGGGGAACCAAATTTGACACTTCACACACTTGCTTATGCTAGACCCTAGATAGATTGTTTTCTCCAACCCATTTTCACTGTCGGGACAGGTCACTTCTACAGCTTCTCGAAGGCAGAAGCTGCTCCCTTTTTTTGGGTGGGGGAGGGGGTATTCTGCAACAAATCCACAGCTTCTTTTGGGCCAATCTGTCAATAGCAAACAAAGGACTCGTGGTCCTCTTAAGATATGTTGTGTATCATCAATAAAATCATGTTTCTTTATTTATCAAATAGAATATGGATTCTCCATTATATATCACATGTCAGGTTAAGCTTTGGGCTACCTGATGTAACCCAGCCTTGGAATTTGAGAATGGACTTCAGGAAAACAAGAGGACAGGAGACGAATAGCGTCTTTGAAGTTTGAAATGATTAGCAGAAGACACAAAGCCTAACATAGAACATATAAGAACAAGCAACAGTTAAGGAAGAAACACAGCACGTGATAGAATGAATAAAATGTACGAAGAATTCTTTTCTCCAAGTTAAAAACTTTCATTTTTAGCATTTCCTTCAAAGTTCAGCCCGTACCCGGGACCACCATATACGACATTTCCGGACAAATCATCTTACCCCAATGGACTTAATGGCCTCCTCGCGGCCATATTCATCAATGATACCATTTTCGTCACTTTTCATTTCGAACCTCACGAGACCGTTGGACTTATAGCCTACGATTTCAGACATTTTCGGAGAGTCCCATTGGAGAATTACCCCCCAATTGCTAGGCGACAATCCCACATCAATGTAAGTCGTGTCCCATGGCGTTACTTCCCCCAGAAACACCTTTCACGGCCCACTTTTGGCATTTTCCGTCCAATCTGCACCCGCACCACCATATACTACATTCCCGGCCCAATCATCGACCGCAATGGACTTCAATAACTTCCTCAGGCCATATTTATCAATGGTACCATTTTCATCACTTTTTATTTTGGACCTCCCCCGACCGTTTTTTCGTGACTTATAGCCTACGATTTCACACTTTCGGAGCGTCCCATTGGAGAATCATCCCCCAATCGTTAGGCGACAATCCCACATCAATGTAAGTCGTGTCTCATGGCGTTACTTCCCCCATAAACACCTTTCACGGCCCACTTTTGGCATTTTCCTTCAAAGTCCAATACGTACCCGTGCCACCATATACTACATTCCCAGCCCAATCATCGACCGCAAATAGTAACATTTTCATCACTTTTCATTTTGGACCTCCCGGGACCATTTTCTCAACACTTATAACTTACAATTTCGGCATTTCAAGGGCGTCCTAGACCCGGTGGAGAATTACCGGCAATCGCTAGGGAACATTCCCACATTAATATAAGTCATGCCCATGGAGGTACTTCTATGGAAACACCTTTCACGATCCATTTAGCGTGTTTTCCTTTGAAGTCACCCGAAACCACCATATACGACATTTCTAGCCGATTAACGACCGCAATGGAATCCAATGGCCTCCTTAGGAACATGTTTATCAATGGTACCATTTTCGTCCCTTTTCATTTCGGACCCCACAAGATTGTGACTAAAAGCCTACTTTGTTCGTGGGAACTTACCCTAATCATTGTGGGACATTCTTATATCAATATAAATGGAGCGCATGGGCTCCAATGGGCTCCTCGGAGCCGCATGGACTCCAATGAAACACCTCAAAGCCCATTTTTGGCGTTACCTTTCAAAACTTGACCGTACGCAAGACCACCACATAGCACATTTTGCGGGCCATTCATCGACTGCAATGGGCTACAGTGGGCTCCTCGGGGCCATATTTATCAATAGTACCATTTACATTGCTTTCCATTTTGGACCCCTCGGGACCGTTTTTTCATTACTTATAACACATGATTTCCAGCGATTCCATTGCGCCCACAACCTAGTAGAGAATTATCTCCTAATCACTCCACGACATTCTCACATCAATATATGTGGTGCCCCATGATGCTACTTCCCCCCCCCCCTCGAAGCACCTTGCATAACCCATTTTTGGCGTTTTCTTTCAAAGTCCGACATGTATCGGGGACCACCATATGCGGCATTTCAAGCCCAATCATCAATTTCAATGGACTACGATGGTCTCCTCGTGGCCATATTTATCAATGGGACCATTTCGCCACTTTTCATTTCGTACAAGGCAGCGTTTTTTCGTGACTTAATGGCCTACGATTTCGAGCATTTTGATGTGTCCTAACCCCGGTGTAGAATTACCCTGTACTCGCCAAGGGACGTTCCCACATCGATAAAAGTCATGCCTTCTCGCCGAAAACACCATTCACGGCCCATTTTCTGCCTTTTCCTCCAAAGCCCGAACCATATACGTGACCACCATATACAACATCTTCGGCCCAATCATCGACTGCAATAGACTCTAATGGCCTCCTCATAGCCATATTTCAATAGTACCATTTTCGTCAATTTTGATATCAGACTCATAAAGATCGTTTTTTCTTGACTAATAGCTTATGATTTCATGCATTTTCCCGGCGTCCCAAGTTCCCCTTTTTGTGGAACCCGAGAAAATGTTTATACACAAATCCTCGCGAAAGGGAGTCGGGCTCCCTCACACACGGAGGCCCGAAAGCTTATGAAAAAGTAGGTTTGGAGTCGCCACCCTGAAACGGAAGAGAGACCCTAAATAGGTTTCAAAGAAAACCATCGTAAAACCATGGTGACTCTATGCTGGATAAAGCAAAGGTCTCACTACCATATGATCTAGATCTGAGGTTTAAGTTATAGGGTATGGACATCCAAGATGGACTTGTTTCCCTATCGTCATATGACGGATACCTACTAATACGTCATTGTCTCTAGATTTGAGTGAGTTTGGATGATGATCATGATTTTACCCGGAATAATTGAGAGAAAAGCGATTAAACAATTAGCATGCGAATGTACAAGAATAGAAAACAAGCACATGGAAATGCACATTGAAAGTTAACACACGAATGTACAAAATAGACCGTTGGACCGACATGTCTTTCGGTGTATGGCGGGCTTGGATACAATAGTATTGTACTATGTAATGCTCATCATGGGACTTGAATCCACTCACGGATGAAAGCCCTAACGTAATTCTATACGAGGGACCCATTCAGCACGTCCATGTCCATGGGGCCACTAATGGGTGAGCGAAAAACTAATAGCCAAGAGGTACACACATATGACTCGTTCCAAGAGTCGTATCAATCCAAGGGGAGCGACTAATTGGAGTACGACCAACGTATCCCTTGGCTAGCCGGAGTGTGAACTGGAGTATCCCAAAAAATTCAACAAAGATGGGTGGATTGACCCGAACTTGGTTCAAGTGCATATGCATTTGATTATCGAATATTTTCATTTCGAGGAAGGAATGAACTCTCGGGGAGTGAAGGGGTTATATTTGGATATGTGAAGTTGATGGATATGGTAGGCTCAATGACATGGAGAGTGGTTACGTGAGAAAGGCGAACGGATCGCGTAATGGCCCCAAGCCAAATAAGAGGGGACGATCAAACATTCATTTTTATTCAATCATTAGATACTCCAAGAGTCGTGAGTATATACTCCATTGGGGATAATGGAGGATGATGTTTGATGTGGAGGTGAATGGAGTACTCATGATCGTGTACAAGTGAATGTTCAATTCTAACATCGGATTTGGCATGAGGTCATGCCATAAATCAAAAGGACATGTCGGTCCTTGGATTTGTCAACTGATATTCGATCCTTGATCAATTTGGTCTAATGGCCATTCAGGTCCAGATAGACAAAGAGGGGCAGCCAAGTCAACCTTCATCCTTTGGGCCAAATATCGCACTAAATCATATCAGTTTGAGCTCAAAGTCAAGTAATTCCACTATGTGCATATCCGCTTAGGAGTTATTCTGTTTAGGGATAATCCATAGGTAGTCAAATATGAGACACGCGGTCTCATCATGACCCAAACTGATATGAGTGGGCCTAACATGTCAAGATTGAATCATGGTTCAAATACATTTGAAAATTGCCAACTAGGTTCATTTTTTATAATAGCCGAGTTGTATTTAACAAGTAATGCCAAGCATACAAGGAAAACGATAAATAAAATTCCACTGATGGTCTAAGAGACAATTTTTACATGGTTGGATGTCAAAATAATATACAATATTCCAAAAATGAAAAAATGCTAAAAATTTCTAAAAATTCCTACAAATAAGAAAATTGGCGTAAAATAGCCTAAAAATATGACAAGTGTCCTAATAATGAAAAATACTCGTTTGGAGTCACCTCCGCTTAGGGCATAGATGAAGTCATGACGAGTCATAGAGACCTCCGAGGCATCATTTGAAATTGGGTCGCAATTTAACAGTTTATTATTAACCATTTAACACTTTCACTCTAGAAAACTAGTCAAATGGACTCTAAATTAGGAAAAAAAAAAATGTGAGTGCTAGTACCTTTGTTGAAGTACTAAACTGAAAAATTTTGTGATTTTTGCACTTAAAATGAATTTACTAAAAATTCTCAAAGTCGACAGCTTAATTGGGCGAGACAATGGGTCAAGCCCAACCTGGAAAAATCACTATAAATTGGTTAAAAATTGAAATGGCTGATTCCAAAACCCAATGGTTTCTTTTTGAGTCCTCCACATGGACATCAAAAGAACTGGGTCAAGGAGACTCGAACCCGTTTCAGTTTTAGACTATTTACAACTTAATAGTTAAGGCTTACTAAGATATTTTTATGATTTTTTGGTTAATCAAAATTAAAAACTATTTTTTGTAACGTGCTATGACCCATAGAGGTACTTAAGAAAATTGCACAAGTTAATTTTGGTGACCTAAAGCATTTTTGTTATGAATTAATGGTAAAACGTTAGATCCACTACATGGACAATTCACAAGGTGAAGTTAGAAAATTTATCTTTCCTAAACTACTAGAAGTTTAAGGACGTGGTACGTGTAGCTGAAAGCCCTATGCGTCTACTTCTTTTCTTATTAAAGACAGAAATCCAAAATTCTAACCGATTAAGAGAAAATTAGCCATCATCGTAGGTTATATACTAATCGTCATCGAAATTTGACCCAACTTTAAAAGGGTGCCCTTGAAATCATGCGTTATTGGTGTCAAATGAACAAAAACCGTGCTTGTGTGCTTGGATAATCAAAAAATGAGTCTTGGGAGACAAGTTTTATCTTTCGGATTTTCGTACAGCTTGACACCTTGTCACTAAAAACTCGTTATTTCACTCGTTTGAAGTCGGATTGAAGCGATTCAAAAGCCTACGGGAAGCTAACTCATATATCTTTATTTTGACACCAAGAACGCATGATTTCGACCTATGGGCGTCTCTTTGAAGTTGGGTTAAATTTAAGTAACGACTAGCGTATAACCTACGGTAATGGCTCAGTAACCCTTAATCGATTAGGATTTTGGATTTTCATCCTTAATAACAAATGAAGTAGACGTTTAAGGCTTTCCAAAGACATCTACCACTACCTTAAACTCCTAGCAGTTTAGGAAAGGTAAATTTTCTAAGTTCATCCACTCGATGTAGCGTTTTACCATTAATTCAAAACAAAAGCATATTACAAAAACCAGCCTTTATTTTGAATAACCAAAACATCATAAGAAATGTTTTATAAACCCACTTTCCGTTGTAAATATTCTAAAACCAAGACGGGTTAGTCTTTACTTGACCCATTCTTTTGATGTCCATGTGGAAAACTCAAAATGTAACTATTGGGCTTTAACAAAGGCCCATTTCGATTTTTAACCAATTTATAGTGATTTTTCCAAGTTAAGCGTGACCAATGTGTCACGCCTAGTTAAACTATCGACTTTGAGGATTTTTAATAAATTCATTTTAAGTCAAAAAATTACAAAACTTTCCAGTCTAGTCCTTCAACAAGTGTATTAGCACCCACATTTTTTTCGTAATTTTTAGAGCCCATTTGACTAGTTTTCCAGACCTAAAGTGTTCTATGGCTAATAATAAACCGTTACCTGAAATTGTCACCCAACTTCAAATGATGCCCCAGAGGCCTCTATGCCTCGTCATGACTTCATTCACAACCCGAGCGGACTTTTGAGGACTCTAAGACATTATCATATCAACATAAGTCTTTCCCATGGCGGTATTTCCAACAAGAAACACCTTGGACCCCATAGACGACATTTGTGGCCCAATTATCAACCGCAATGAACTTCAATGACCTCCTTGTGGCCATATATATCTTATCAATAGTACCATTTTCATCACTTTTCATATCGACCTTGCCAACCATTTTTTCGTGACTTATAGCCTATGATTTCGAGTATTTTCGGGGCGCTCGAGGCCCTATGAAAAAAAAAAAATCCCAATCGCTAGAGTACATTCTCACATCAATATAAGTTCGCCCCATCGCAATACTTCCCCTCGAAAACACTTTTGAGAACGCATTTTTGGCGTTCTCCATCAAACTCCAACCCATACCTGGGACCACAATAAATGACATTTCCGGGCCATTCATCGAACGCAATGGATTCCAATAGCCTCCTTAGTCCTCACGGCAAATAACACATATGATAATAATAATAATAATAATAATAATAATAATAATAATAATAATAATAATAATAATAATAATAATAA
>ONZA01006760.1:10903-21258 GCA_900322205.1 Kewa caespitosa
GCTTGTATAATCGAGATGGAGTTGAATCAATTGGTCTCGATGATGCTGCTAACAAATTAGGTAAAACCCAGATCTGTTTTATTTTTTATTTTATTTTTTTTGGTGTTTGTGGATTTGTGTATGATATATAGGACTGTGAATTTGAATTTGAATTGATTTATTGGTGTGATTTTGAAGGTGTCGAGAGACGACGGATCTACGATATCGTGAACGTGCTCGAAAGTGTTGGGGTGAGATCATGAATTGGGGATTCAAGTTCAAAAGAATGCAATGAATTGGGATTTTCTATATGTATTTGAATTGGGATTTTTGAGTTTAGTAGCTAGTGCCCGTGATCGGTTTTTAATGTGAGTAAAATTGGGGATTTTGATTGATTTTTTAGGTGCTATCAAGAAAGGGGAAAAACCAGTACTCATGGAAAGGGTTCAAAGCGATTCCCAAGGCTCTCGCGGTGCTAAGGGTATGACGATTGGATCATTTGGTTTTAGTGCAATGATAGTAATTAACACCCGAAAATGGAGTGAGTTATGGAATGCTTACTATGTTTTTGTACTGTTTGTTAGGAAGAGGGTTTGAGGGAGAATTTCGGTTCGTCTGATGGGAGTGGCAGAACTAAGGTGAGTTTAATTGGTCGTTCGTACCTCGGTTATGTGAACGAGATTGTGGATGTTTGTAGTGGGATTGCAGACTGATGGAAACATGTTGTGTAGTTTCAGGTTTTGGACTATGATGAGGACACCGATTCTAACCCTGATACAGGAAGCCAACAGGAGCCGTCGAACTCTAATGCTTCCAAACCGTCAGTATCTTCCAAGTCCGGTAATTTTGTTTGTTCTGAGACTTGTGTTTAACTCATGTTCAATCACAGTTTAAGTATCACCATGATACGAAGTTATCGTATTAGAAGTTGACACTTTAGTCGAAATAACTGACATTTTATGTTGAATTCAATGGTATGTTTGCAGATAATAGGAGGGAGAAGTCGTTGGGACTTCTAACGCAGAACTTTGTCAAGCTGTTTCTTTGTTCTAATGTGAGTATAAGCCGATACATGTGCTTATATTCTACTGTTATCTTGTTTCCATTACGCTGATTGTGTGTATATATATTTTGTTTTTCAGGTTGATTTGATTTCCTTGGATGATGCTGCAAAGGTCCTGCTTGGTGATGGTCACAATTCATTAGTAATGCGAAGTATGGACCTTTTACACTGCCAACTCTTTTAATTCATATTGTTATCGAGGAAAAGGCAAGCTCAGCAACTAACTCTTACTGTATAAGATAATGCAGCTAAAGTAAGACGATTGTACGACATTGCGAACGTGTTGTCTTCCATGCGACTTATTGAAAAGGTAAAATCTTTGTGGCAATTAATGTCTTGCACGAGTTACACGCATATTAGAGTTTTGCACATCGCTGTAAAAGCCTTTTTTTATAGAAGTCCCGTTGAAACTTGAGAAAACTCGCACAGTTTGAACTTGAGACTGCTCCTTAGCATGGCTGGAAATTAGAATGAAGTGACAACCTTAATTCTAGGTTTTCTGTACTTAACGATTGTGGTAGAACTGTTGTGGTTGTGGGCAAGGTTGATTCTGAAGTCTTTTGAACTTGTACAGACTCATCAAGCAGAGACCAGAAAGCCAGCTTTCAGGTGGTTGGGTTTGGGAGAGAGGGCAGAAAATAGCATGGCAGGTCCACCCGTCTCCATCGAGACTAAGAAGAGGACGTTTGGAACTGAGCTTACTAACATCAATTTCAAACGAAACAAGGCCGATTTCCCTACTGGAGGAGAATCAAAACAGTTCAAGTTGCAGGTTAAAACCGAGAACGTGGAAAATGAGTACCCCACAACCCATTCTGAGCAGGATGCAAAACCCAGTACAAGAAACTACCAGTATGGTCCTTTTGCTCCTGTGACTGTGGCAAAAGCAGGTGTCACCGAACAGAGAAGCACAAAGCGGGTCCATGACCTGGAAAGCCTCGCCTCCACATATCGCCCCCAATATCATAATCAAGGTATGGTGTGAACTTTTGAGCATATCATAATGATATTATCTTCACCAAACTTCTGACATTCTTGCTTGATCTTGGAAAGTAATCTGAAACTACGAGAACTGGTTGTAACTGAAAGGTGACAATTCTTTAGAATAGTAGAAAAAGATGGAATTCGATTACCAAGCTCTTCTAATGGGGTTCTCGTCAGGTGCATTCCTAGATGTCTTTTAAAAGCATGGCCTGATATTTGCTAACTGCCATTCATTTAGCAATTAATATGTCCATATTGATCTTGTGTCCTGTAGTATTGCAAGCATTCCTTTGCGAGCACTTTAACTTCATGCAATATGTATTGCTATGCAAACAGGTTTGTGGTACTGTTAGTTGGAGACAGACACTGCATTTTGTGGGTAACATCACCTAACAAATCTTTGTTAGCCCCTAAGTCTTTAATAACTTAGCATGAATTATCGCCACCTACTTTTTCAGATCGATGATCTTCCCCCTTCAACATACATTCTACAGCCACAAACAAAAGAAGTGATTCCATTATTACGTTCCTGAGAGCTCTCCTCATGATTGTTTCTTGTCTTCTTTATTGTTATTTGTTTTTGTCTTTGGAAGATGTTAGATGCCTAAGAGAATTAGTCAGCTTAGTTTGCAGAATTAGTTCTGTCACAATCCAAGTCCTGACAAAATAATCGCAAAAGATCCTGTTATCAGTGTTGAGATTGTATGCCATTCTACTTCTGAGGATCACCATTTAACAACCAAGGCTGTTCCTAACTTGAGTGGCTTGGCGATTATCTTTTGCAGCTTTAAGAGACCTCTTCGACCATTATATGGAAGCATGGAAATCTTGGTACTCGGAAGTAGCTGGGAAGCCGTCACTAGAGCAGGTTTCTTGACATTTCTTCCAACTCCAGTGATGTACGGTTATAATGGAGCTTGCAACAACAAGATGCCTTCCTCACAATTTTTCCACTGATGAAGAGATTGTCCCGCAAGGAGATCACCCGACATTGGCAGCACTCACTCAATGCACCAAAGAATAGTGACTTGGCTGTTCTCTTCAATGGTGAGACTAAGATTGTGAAGGAACGTTTGGATGGTTTGTGGGATACACATTCTTGTAGATGACGAAACTGTTAAATCCCCATCATGTAACTTGGATATGTTAGATTTGCACAGTATTCTTATATGCTATCCAGATTGCAAGCTGTTCATTGCAAGCTTTTTAGATGCCCATTTATTATAGCTAGAGTGGTATTACCAATTGAGAGTTTGGTCTTCCATTTTCTGGCTCTGCAATGTTCAACTTGGAGATGAAATCAATACACCAGATACTAACTTGCAAATCTTAAGAGCTGCTGTCCATTTGAGCGCTAGATAAACAACTCATCGTCGATGTCAATGGAAACGAAGAATTTGTCTACTGCAGTACAACATATTGATTGGTTTTAGTGCAGTACAAAAGACTTGAAATTGACCTATTGGATTGTTTTTGTGTTTTGATTGAAGTTGTTCGGTTCAGGTTCAAATCTATTTGATGCAACACTAAGAATGCGGACCACCATTTAACTGCATGTCGTAAGTTCATGAGTGGTGACAAATATTATCTCTGTTTCATAAAGTGTGTCCCATCATTTTTGGACACTTTCGCTATTTACTTTAAATATTATACACAAAAAGGTTCATATAAAAGGAGATGGGACACTCTTTGGGGGATGGCTCAAAATAAAGAATAGGACACTCTTTGATAGACGGATGGAGTATATCTCAATTTCTAAATTCACAATGACATTAAAATGGAGGATCATTTGCCAGATAGCAAAAGCCATATGATGCTCAAATTTCGTTACTCTAATTACATTACATGATAAGTTTGACAACAAAACTGGCTTCTCAACAAAATAAATTTCTTTTATTTCACTCGGCAAAATTACCTTCATTATACAAATGGCATGAAAGATTAGCATATGATCACCTACATGAGATTACACATTGAGGAGGAACATTATCGGCTTAAGGAGAGAATCATCGCGTGAAATGAACAACTACAATATAATCTCCTCTTGGACACTGACATTGAGGGTCTTATTCGGAAGCACAATGCTCTTGATTACCACAACTTCATCTTCCACGGTTACAGATTCCCCTGAAGTGAAACACCAAACCAGTCAAGAATCAGGAAAAACAGATCAGGAAGCCAGATATAAATGGACACAAATGCAAGAAAACAATTACCAAGAATTGTTATTCCAAGTTTTGCATTGTAGTCTCCTTCCGCCTGCCCGAGAAAGATGAAAGAAAATGAAGAAAGAACACCGATTAAACAATGGAATACACTAAGCACGACAAACAAAAGGATTAAGCTCCACAAGCATGGCAAGGTAGAATACTGGAGATGGGATTCTAATTCTCAATCTACACCTTTCTGATACAAAAGAAAGAAAAAAAGATTCCCCCCCCCCCCTGCAAGTTTCTCTTTCAAGGATAGCGTCCATGATTATCAAGCAGCTCAGCAATTTAGTGCAAGTTTATAGTTAACATGAATCTAGTGTGGTCTATAGCTTTGTTTGTGGTATAGTATAAGTATACTAAAGAACAAAACTTAGTGGAAGAACAGCATATAAACCAGTGGCAAGAATTGTTCAGTGCTATATTGCCATTCAGAAGAGGATGAAATTTCAATTCTAAAACAATAGAAAGTCTGGACTTACCTGTACACGGGACCATTTTCCGATAGATGACTTCCAGCCAACAATTGAATTGATAGCAACTGCATTCTCCTGTACAATGCAACATCACAAGTCAGTAATTACAGCAATAATCAGTTTTCACTTTGATGCCTTTCAGTTTGTGTAAATCACCTTGATTTCAACATCATCTAGAAGAATACAATTAATAAGCCTTGCACCCGCTCCAACACGAGCATTTGCAGAAATTGATACATTTGGACCAATCTGTCATCATCACGTGAGAAATAAGCCACTTTTAGTTTGAACTTCTTCAAAATAAAGCCAAGGGCTCACGGATACATATGATTAAAGCCATATCATATTATCAAGAAGAATGAAATTACATATATTATACCTTAGCTGTAGGGTGTACTTTAGCTGATGGATGGATGTATACATCACCAATAATGGTCGCACTCTTTGTCCCATCACCACTTGCCAATAAATGAGGGGATGTAACTCGAAATTGGTGAAGATAGAGACCAGAACATTTCAGAGACATTCTGCATGGAATTAACAAGTGAAGCATGATGAAATAGGATGAGCAAATCTAGTGCAAAATCAGTAAAATCAAGAGACCAACTTACCCTGGAGTCTTGATCTGCTCCCAGAAGTCCATGGTCTCATATGTATACAGCTGTTTCTTACCCGCGAGAGGTGTTAAAATATCTTGGTCCAACCTCACATATTCAGAGGGCAGACTCCTGTCAAAGAAACAACGAACTCTAGTTAAGATGACCGTGAATGGTGTGTATTTGACAAATCTGACTGAATTCAACAGTCAAGTACCACAAGCACATCCAACTTTTGAAAACTGAGAAGGGTGGCTGTATATCATTAAGATATCTAGCCTATAAAAAAGAAAGAAGAAGATAAACATGAGGTGCTGGGAGAAAAATCATACTTTGTTGCGGATTGGAGGGCTTCAAAGCTGGATATACGCCTCAAATTAGCTGCATGGAACAATTTAGAACATTAGTACCAACAACCCTATAAACAACATAGACATTAGCCATCTTGACATGTCTCGGCACAATTTAGGTGAAATTCTTCATATCAGTTGGCAAATACTATTGTATATGTTTCAATGCTCCTTCAGACTGAGTGCCATCAGATTTGGGAAAGGGAATGAAGAGTAAAGCTCAATGCAGTAACGTAAGTACCAACATCAATCAAAAAATTAACAGTCTATAATGGTGATTGGACAGTGGATTGGAACACTTCTACTTGACTTCACCATTCACAATGCAGGTCAATTTTACTACAAACATAGTTAATACCCCAAGACACCAACAAAACTCTCAAAAAGCTACATAAACAGAGGATGCTATCTTTCAACCAGGAACCAAAGCTCTAGTAACATAGGAACAGGGCACTGTTCTTGATTCAAGGAAACATTTTCTACATGAGAAGAGAATCAGATACTTCACTAATTTTCTTGTATCTGCAGCCTGCAGGTTTACTCAAGCAGTGCCCTATTGTCACTTAAGTCACGGTTTCTAACTATTTCTCTCGTAAAAAATGGGAACCCCGAAGACACAGAAAGATCTCTCTAAGGATCCATTATCCCCCTGTCCTTTTGTTTTATGTATCCCTCAGTCCTTTTGTTTTATGTACCCCCCTGTCTTTTTGTTTTATGTATTGATCTATTTATAGGAGATTGAAGTCAGCTGGAAACAAATAATATATTTCATCCTCTCGGTAACAGAATGGCCTTTCACAGTTTGCAGTTTTCTCGAGGACAAAACAGATGACATTTCATTACTGTAAGGTACGAAAGACAGCTAATTATACATCAGAAGTTATTCTTTTTGGGAGAGTGGGTGGGGTTGTCCCAGGAAACAAGTCCGTAGAATGTACTATTAAACTCTTGTTACATATATATCACCTCAATCTCAGGAATCCATCTTATCTTTGCTAGGTGATACAACTCAGTGAAGAATGCTTCACATCCTTTCAGTGATCATTTGCCGTTTTCCGGCCCTATAGCTAACACGTCTGAGATCAAATAACTATTTAGAGGGAGTTAGTCATGAGAGATCTACAAAAGGGCCTTCTATCTATGGGTCCACATAAGGCAACTAAGAGAGTTAGATATACTGATATATGTCCTTCATCAGCAAGATCAAGAGCAGAATTCAGCATTATTCAGCGCATTTGCGTTTATGCAGACAGAAGATGCTCGTAAGTCTGCATTTAGGCTCCATAACGAATTTCCCTTCTTTTAAGCTACTTCATAGTACAGATTAGTAGATTGAGAAGGAACCAAGATCTGGCGACCTTAAAATCTAGTAATAGTTATGATGGACATGGTTTAAAAGCAGTTTCCTTTGTAGGAAGCGACTCTTTATCGACTTCTTTAGCTTTAGATTTCTTGGTTATTCTATTCATCTCTCTTCTTTTACTTGAGGATATCTTTTCTACCCTTTGTATTCTTTCTTCTGCCTTTAACAATTTTTATTCTATCATCTAAAGAAAAAGTTTAGAGGATTGAGGGGAAAACATTTTGCTGTTTTCCTCCCAAGGAAAAAATGTTTTACTCTAGAGGTAGTCGCACTCACACTCAAGCACAGCTCTATCAAGTTGATAGTATCAACCAAAGGTGTAATCATAAATTTCGAAATTATCAAGCGAGTTACTACCAAGAGAATGACAAAAGCTTTGCTAATCTCCAAATAAGTGAATAGCACACTAACAAAAAACAGATTCCTTGCCCTCGAAAAACTGCACAAAGATGACAAATGACTTCCATGCATACTCGCAAAACTCATTATGCAAAAGTAATTGTTGATTTCCAGATCAGTTATCTCAATTTTATACAAAAGCAAGTATTATAGCAGCGACACAAACTGTCATATTTTGAACAAATTACCGGCAACAGTGCCATGATAAGCTGCATTGAAATATAAAACTCACTGGCACCATTGATAAAGACAGTTAAGATTGAAAAATTGTGGTGCACTCACCTGTGTCTTTACGATGTGTAGAGACACCTTGGATGGCAGTAAATATCTCCGGTGTGAACACATATACCCCGCAATTTATTCTATCACTCACCTGCAAGGTGCATCCACGTCAAGACATTTTCCAACATGAAGCCAATAGGATGTGAAGACTGAAGTTGGTAACTACTCCCTCCATCCATGATATAGGTGCTACTATTTCCGATTTGAATGTTTTAGGGAATTTGTCACTTTCAATAATTAGTGATAAGGTTGTAGTTTTGTATACCCACTTAGAGAGAACAGTTAGATTAGAACAAGTACAAGAAGGCATATAACTGACGGGTGTTTTTGCCAATACAGTTAATTCAGCACAGAGTACTATTTAATAATGTAAAACTGCATTAGAATTGTAAAAAGACATGAAGCTGTCAAACTTAGGATACATACAAAAGTTTCGGGCCTCTCAGTGTAATGCAAAACTTCATTGGTAACAGGATCAGCTACCAATTCACCAAACTGGCTGGCAGACTCTGCAGAAACCTGTGAATATACACCAGATGAATTAACATATTCAAAAATTAATGACTAACGAAAATTTCCTCAAGATGCTCCATCAATAGGTTCAAATAGAAGACATAAACACATGCTGACCAACCTTGCTTACTAATATAGTTCCCATTCCTCCATATCTTCTGTGAGCATCTGGATATCGACATGGATAAGATGAAACATCAGAAATGTGACATCCAAGACAATGAATAGTCTCCAGATAGAACAATACATAATAAGTAGGTTACCTAGCATTTCCGGCAAAGGAAAACTGCAGCAAACATCACAATTTAGCAAGAAAATTTGTGACTGCAATACATGAATACAACTCATGAGCTTGCATTTTTATTTTTACTGTTTATATGTTTTCAGGATCATGTGAAAGAACAAAGTAACCACTCAAGTGCCAATCATCAAAAGTTAAAGGGTGGAGTTAAAAACCGGAACGTCTTCCATGATTATATCTCTGAAATTGTATAGGCCACCAGCAGAACCATGAGGCTTGTCCTCCTTCAGGTATCTACACAAACCATGAAGAAACAATCCAAAAGTTCAATAACTAATCTCAAGCTTCAAACTTTGATAAGAAGAAGACCCAAATAATAAAGTAGGATGATCAATAGCTCACCTCACAGGGACTCTGAGCTCATTCGATACCGAAGATACGTATAACGCAAACTCACGCTCCTCATAGAAACCAACCAAGTAAATCTGTGCTAGGTTCGGGATCTACCGTGCAAAAACAAATACAGAAAGGTTAAACTAATGCAATAATAATATCAAATGCACATACCCAAATCACAGCACAACTCTTTTGTCCCCTTTTGAATTTAAACACATTACGCATGATCACAAAAACTCGTATACAACGTTGTACGGTGAAACATGGCAACTTTTTGTATGTCACAGGAATGACTAGTTACCTCTAATTCAATCCTGGCGTATACAGAAAGTCTCCACATTGAACCATACAATCGTTATACACAACTATTCGACCACCTTATATTAACCATGGTTACATTGGACGAAGAATATACCCTTTTACAAGCTGAAATAGGATGGTGAACCATTGGTTGTCCAGCTAAAGGAAAAAGTGGTTTTGGTATATTCAGAGACAATGGCCTGAATCGAGTACCTATCATCAAAACAAACACAAGTTCAACCAATTTGCTCAAATGGGCACTACTTTTTATCAATTCACTTTCTTATCAAACCAACTAACAAAAGTACCCAAATGCAAAATACAACAAATTCAATCAAGATCTCCAATTGGGTACTCATAATATCACTCAAAAACTTGAAATTCCCAACATTTAAGATCAAAACAAGAGATTTAGAAGTGAAAGTTCATACCTTTAGTGGGTCCACCCACCATAATCACAGCAACCACCCTCTCATCTGAGCTTCCCATTGTTAATCAAAATTAACTCACAAAAGTCTCACAAGATTGGATTTTTATGGACAAAATGATAATAATTTCCTTTTTTATGAAATGCGTATATTCTCAAATGGGCAAATTCTATGAACACAGTGTAAGTAAAAGAAATGAGAGTGAGTTGGAGTGTACTGTAAGTGTACAAAGGACAGTGAGATCTACAGATATGATGGGTTTGTTGTTAAAAAAAAACAAAAAGGAAAAATAAATAAATATCAGTATGTATAAAGATTGGGATTTGCCAGTTTGCTGTGACCGTACTTATCGCAAGGCTAGGGGCCTCTCATTAGCCTTTTGCCATTCCCAATGCCAATCTGAATCATGTTTTAGTTTTGCTTCAGAAAAGAGTGAAAAAATTACACACAAATCTTATATTCACTTTACTGCCTGTAAGCGTGACACGCAGTTGAAGAGCAAAACAGAGCCAGAAGCAACACGCCCGATCGGGCTCGGGTTTCCTCGCGGGCAGGGAGTCAGTAACAGGGTCCGATCGGGCGGTCTTGGACCTTGTGAAATGCCCGATCGGGCTCCCCTATGGACAGGGGGTTTGTTTGCGCCACGGGCTTCTAGTTTTGGACTTGGTTATTAGGGTTAAACCTAATTGTTATATATACTCTTCTAGGCACATTGTTAGATGTATTACAAGATACAAAACATCAGTTGTATTCAAGAGATAGATAAGTGAGGTTC
>ONZA01006762.1:14000-30174 GCA_900322205.1 Kewa caespitosa
AGAAGCTTAAGATACGTCATACGTCCAAAGTTCTATCGACTCTGTAGAAGTTTAAGATACGTCATAGTATGTGTTAGCTCGTGTATCATGATCCTGTGACCTCCATTTCCGTGACCTAGATTTTTTCCTTGATCTTGGTGGCCTTAACAAAGGAATAAGCCACATCATCTAGCCCTAATAGATGGAAAACCTCAAAACTAAAATACATACATAATTAACCAAAAGAACTTTTGCATTCCACTATTAAAGCTAATCATGTTCGTACCGGGTTGGCCCATAAAGAGGTAAAGTGCTCCCAGCAAGTAGTTTTTACATTCACAAAAATCGAACCCTCAACCTTGCTTAAGTGATGAGAGTGTCAAACTACTCATACCAACCACTTGTTGGTCTATACATTCCACTTTTGAAGCATAACTTAACTACACCAATAAGTCCAACCACTGTACATAAAGAGATTTTCATGCGCTCCCTAAATTTCAGTCTTATCTACTAGCAAAATTAAATGTTATTTTTTCTAGCGAATCAAAGCAGAATCCGATTGAAGTGATTTATTTGACACTTTCTATCCATGAGTTTTTATCTCCTAAGAATAGATAAAATTATTTGGTTATCTACATTGAAACATCACCAATATATTTTGAAGTACCTAGGTAGACTAGGTAAGTTTGAAGCCTAAACTACAAATTTTAATTTAGAGCTGAATTGAATTAAATTGAACTGAAATGGATTGAATTGAACTGAACTGAAAATAAGCCCAAAAAAACAGGACCTAAGATACTTCGATTCTATGAATTTAACCAACCCGCGATCTTATAAATTCTAAAAATGCTATAATTTTTGAATTTTCTTTTCTAAAACCAAAGAACCCCACATAATAAAAATAGAAGCTCCTCCTCTTTATACGGAGCGGTCAGTATAGCGCCACTACAGCAATAAGCCAATAATGATCAGCCAATGGCACCTTGTTATAACTTTAGAGAAACAGTCGACACGTATCCAAATTGCCGAGACATTCAATTCATCATCCTTTGTCAAAACAACTGAAACATATACATGCAATCAACATGGCTATGCACATACTAGATTGATAGGTAACAGAAACGTACCCCTCCAAATCTCAATCTTTACTAGCCACTGATATTCAAGAGAATCTCGACACAGAATTCATAGTTAAACTTGACATATACTAATATAAGATGTAATACTGTTACAGTGTATTTTTTATTCTAAAACTACTTTTTTTTTTTTTTTCAAAATAAGTGATTTTGAGAATATTTCTAAATAGTAGGATCATTTTTCTAAGAATCACCCTGTTTAAACGAACAATCACCATTTATAAATTGTTACGTATTACTCCCTCCGTCCCAGAAAAACCTTTACAGTTTGACTGGGCGCGGCGTTTTAGGAGAGTTGACAATTGAGTCCAAATTCTATTTGTGCCCTTTAGCAAAGTGGTCCCAAGTAAAGTGGGTAAAATAAAGTAGAGTAGAATGGGAAAAAACTGAAACAAATATGTCCAAATATAGAAGTGTAAAGGTTTTTTTTGGGACAGACCGAAAAGGAAACCGTAAAGGTTTTTTTTGGGACAGAGGGAGTACATTTTTTTTTTTTCAAAAATCATACTCTATACCTCACATGTCACCATCAATAAGAGAAACCTACAAACAATTGGTAGGTAGTCAGGTAAGGAGGTTTGAGACGTGGCAAACTGACATGAATCATAGGGCAAGAACATTGTACTTCTTTCAGATAGTGAGGCCAATGAATCAAACATCTGATGAAAGTTGAACTTTTGGCAAATATGGAGAAGCATACAAATGAGTATGAAAAGCAAACTGGGATATATGAGGAAAGGAAACAGATCCATTATTGTATCAGCACATGGGGTGTGAATTCACCTACATTTTATTCACCATTCACTCTATCCTATGGTCTGACAGTTAATGAAAGAAGAACGCTAGATATATGCTCAACCAATCGGGTAAAATATTACTATCAAACAACACTAAATACACAAAATACACAAAACTATCTCATGTTCTGATCAATATCACCAATTTAGCCTGTAGTTAGAGGTTTGTTTCTTGTCAGAACTTAATTTGTTGTTTGGATTCTGTGTTAACAGTTAACGAGAACCTCAAAGATATAAGAAACATCAATCATATGTGTCTAAATCATTCTACTAACAGCTGAGATAGTCTACAGGACTCTAAACTTTTCAAACAAATGAAACTTTTCCCCTTTCATCTCCAAATCAAGCTAATAATTAGTGGAGACGAGATCCAATACCTCGTCTATCATCAAGAGATTTCAGTAACCGAGCTAGATGTGTCCGATGGGTTCTATTGACGTAGAAAAATCCTCAAAACAATCTTCCCTCATTACAAGATCATCGGTCCGCTATAGCCTGCGATTATAAGTAGACTACTACCGGAATGGACTAGTAACTAACAGCAAACTATAGCAAAGGTACAGAGGAAAGGAAAAAGGCTTGTAAGAAACCATCTACAACAATCAATCCTAGTACAGAAACTTATCAGTTACTTGAACTTGAAGATAGCACCTCCCAAGTCCCAACATTTAAAATAAACAATACCAGGGCATGCCTTTCATATGAGCAATTAAGCTTAATGCGCACCAATTAAGTAAAAGATTCAAAGCAGACTGTAGCACTAGGTTGCTGAAGTACTGATGTTGTCCCCTCTTTCTGTTCTGGGTCAGTAGGAACATAGAACATAGAACATAGAACATAGAAGAGCTTGATTGATCAACTTTAAGTAGGCATTACTTTCACTACAAAATAATTGCAATGCAAGGAAAAGAAATAAAGCTAGTAAGCTACCAACTCTTTAAACTTATTTTATTCTTCAAAATAAGATAACCTCTAACCCACACCCCCAAAAGAAGCATAAAAATAATGAAGCATACTCAATTATTTATAGGCTGCAAGAAAGATCACTGCAACTTGGCATTTAACTAAAATGAATTGCTGTTTCTGTGGAACTGCTCAGGCAATGACCTAGCAACTGGCAAGGGTGTTACCATAACTGCAAGTTGCGCAACCAAATAAAATAAAATAAAAAGGCCCAGATTTCTCAATTTCTTCTACATTTCAGAAGCTTATTTGTTCAGTTTTAAAAACATTACCCAGAACAAGGCCAAATCACAGCACAAATGAAGTTGGTGTTGAATTCTTTCCGAATGACATTAATTCAAGGGTTGTCGATTAACGACAACAATCCTCAGTAAAATCTAACCTCAAATGAGTATTTAAAGCTTCAAGATTACACGGTCTTACCCCTGATTACGTGATTATAAGCATGGGCACACTTGCATGATTTAAGACCTAATGTTTTGCGGGTTTCTTGTTTCTACGGACATTAAGGTATGGCCATTAACAAGCTGAAGTAAATATCTGTCTACAAAAGGAAAAAAAGCACTTCAAGACCCACCTCCCACTAATGCCTTCAGTGGAGCAAAAAACAGAAAGGCATTAGCTGCTTTCAAGTTTCCGCAACCTACAATACGATTCTATCAGGTAATTGGTCTATCGCTAATGTCGATTTCGTCACGTCTCTTTATCCTGACAAATGATAATTATTCAGAACAACGAAAATTTAGTTGCAGTTTCTTCCATAGTTGTTATTCACAACGTAATAGCACATCAGAGCACATTCAGGAGCATAGAAAGTTTTGTGAAAAGACCGCACATAATTAAAACAAGCGAAAGGAAGGCAACAAGAACAAATCCATATAGATCCAACTCTCCATTCTAATACAAACTGCATGTACCCAAGTCCAAGACCCCAACATCCTCAGATATTAGATGCTGCAGTATCATAACACTGAATAATACACAAATTGCAACCAAGTCCAAGTACAAAGCAGACTGAGAAGGTAGAGACAGAGCTCACTGAGTGAAACCTTCAACCTTTCAGGTTGGAGAAACATACAGAAACAACAGAAATTTTCATGCAACAAAAACTGAATGAAAATGACATTTATGACTATTCTGTAAAATATTAGGTCTACATATCTACTTGCACATGGAGTGATTCCACCTAGAGCTCAACATGCGTCACATATGAGATTGTGTCAACCTACCATCTCTCATTTCCTAAAGTTACACAGTTTTGTTGAAGGAAATAAGAGCATCATTGATGCTATTACATTTTTCAGGCAACAGACTAAGTCTTCAAGCATTTGACACTGAAAATGAACCTACACACATCATATTCTTCATTAAACATGTATCAACATTCATGAACTGAGAACTGAATAAGCAATTGCNTGGATCTGTATAATCTGATGTTGCCAGGATATTACCGTATAGTTTAAACGTTAAATTTCAAATACACAAGACTAACAGAGGAACATAACATTTGTTGAGACGAAAAGGAGAAGGTTTTGACGAGGAACCTAAGGGCTTTGTTTACTTCATTATCCTGGGATAATTTCTTATCATGTTAGTTGCAACCATAAGTTCTAGGCACTAATAAAATTGTAATTGCCATTATACAAGCTAAGTGCTTACAATAAAACCTCAAGCAATGACCATCAACAATCGCCTTCATCCTTTTGTGTTCTCTTCCTTATCGATTGTCTTTCCTACACCTTCTCATCTCTCCTCCAGATAACTATACTCGTTTCATCACCTCCACCACCATCAATCTCTATCTTCCCCTTCTTTTTTCTCTCTGCTTCCTTCTTTCTCTCTCCTCCAAGTAGTAGACACTAGACACCTATGTATTTATCTCCACCATAACTCTCGTTCTCTCTCTTCATTCTCTCGTCTCCATTTCCAGTGTATTTGCGGCAGCACTACCAGGGCCACGTCTATGCGCGTTGTTTCCCTTAATGTTAATTTTAAATATCATGTCTCTCGTAAATGACATACAACTACCATAACACTAGCATCAGCGCAAGTATAATACGTAAACATGCTAAAGTAAGTGTCGTTCTTTCATTACCAAATTACATGTATGATCCCATCTGCATCCTTAATGCATTACATTGAAGTAAACACCACCTTAATAAAGGGATTAAAGAAAAGCTGCTTTTTTGAGTTCCAACTGAAAGACGGGGTATTTTGCCCACCTTTGGCAGCCCCCCTCTCCCCTTCAAAAAAAAAAAAGGCCTCACAGTAATCCTTTCTTCTATGAGATGGGTCCAGAAAAAAAAGGAAAAAAAAAGGGAAAAAAAAAAAAAAAACAGTCCTCAACTTGTCAAGTGTACTTTCTCCAGAACCAACCAGAGGACGCTGTTCATCTTATGTAATTGAGCTCAAAAAACACAAATAAGATACAAAAAGGGTACTACTTTCAGCCTTTGTTAATTTATAACAGAATTTTATGCAAATAGGACAGATAAGGAGTTAGCTTAGTGATATTAAAAGAGCTTTCTGACCAAGTAATACTATTACTACTTAAGCCAATTATGCAAATTGAATGCTAAATGACAAATTATCATAAACCAAATAAGGTAAAAGGAATCAGCCGTCTAAATAAAAGGGAAGGTATCCAAGCAGCCTTTGTTGTCCATATTTGCTTATTTATGTCAGAAACCACTTGCTTTGCTCAGGGACGTTCATGTTAGGAGAAACATAAGAGCGATGACCTTCTTGTCCTAATCTCTCTTGGCCTAAGGCTAGCTATCCTAATACAATGATAACCCAATATCTAAGCAGACATGAAGATGAGGTCAAAGGAAGAAACGAAAACCATCAACGAAGGTTGGTAAATTGACCAGGATTGAAAATGGTTACAGATGTGGGGCCCAAAGACTCCTGCAAATCACTACAAGAGATTAGTCACTTGGACAATGTTTCACTTCTATTGGTTACCTGACGTTAAAATCCAGTAATCTAAGCAGATGGTCAGAAGAACAGTATGAAACTAAATCACGGAAACAAAAACAGGTAGAATATGATTATGACACACAAAAAAGATGCTACATTTGATTAAGGATTCTCGATTCAAGTGACATCCAATGGGTTCAACCACCCCAGATATTAGTGTCGATTTCCTATCCAATTACCAAAGTCATAATCTTAGTTTAGCAACTCTAAAGGTGTACAAACCAATCATCGAACAAAAGCACAGCACAAAAGACAATTAAACAACTAATAATCAGGCAAAAGTGAGATTATACTACCATGACAACCTTTTTTTAATCTGCAAGGTAGCTAAGACAAAAAGGAAAAGATAACCTTGACAAGAAAACATCCAAATCTGAAATTCAAAAATAAATTATGGTAGATGCTCTTTCAGCTCCTCACTCTCAAGACTTTGTGCACCATTTTTCATCGTCGCCTCCTTTAAAAAATAAAAACGAAATAGATGTTAGCTTGCTTAGGTGGAAGAATCTCTGGGACTGAGAGGTGCACAACATGGGTTTGAAGCTCGTCTGCATCAGTGTGTGTCTAAACAAAAAGGGGGGGAAAAGAAAAAAGGTAACAGCCAGAATTTGCTGAAAAAATTTCCAGCCCCCTTAAAAAGCTGTCACCACCACTATATAAGCACAAATGCTATATCACAAATTATGTTCTCCCCTCTGCTCTCTGTTCAACATTTTTAGCACTTGAAACACCTCTTGTCAGGCTCCAAACCAGTGGGATCAGAGCTTTAATTCCTTTCCATTCTGCAACACATTTGAGACAATCTTACACATCTGTTGCTCCTTCATCCTTCAACTTTCTCTGACTTGGCTAAAATGCAGACTGTAATTCAGCCACCTTCTAGCTCACATGACTATTATGAAACTGACCATCCTGACTTGCGCTCAGCTTCCTTCTCCTCCCAAATAAGCCTCCCAAGAGTTCCTATCCTTACAAAGCACTACAAACCAGAAAGTTGTCTTTCAAGCACCCAAAGCTACTGCATAGCCACTCTGACAGGGCACACCTCCTATATATTCTCTATTACCTTGGCTGGAAAGTTCCTCTACACGGGCTCATCTGACAATGAAATCCGAGCATGGAAACGGAACCCTCACAACTATGAAGCTTGTGATGAAAGCCTTGCTAACAATGTGATGGCTCTCACAAAAGGAGCAGTAAAATCCATGGCGGTGTTAGCTAACACCCTCTTTAGTGCACACCAAGACTGTAAAATCCGTATTTGGAAGATAAAATCCCAAGACCCACAAAAAACCCAAAAATGTGAACAAATTGCCACCCTACCCACACTAGGTGACCGAACTGTGAAACTATTAAACCCGAATAACCAAGTTCAGATCCGACGGCACAAGAGGTGCACATGGGTTCATCATGTTGACACTGTCTCTGCAATTGCCCTATCGAGGGACGAGTCTGTTCTCTACTCTGTTTCATGGGACCGCACCCTGAAAATCTGGCGAACAACTGACTTCAAGTGTTTGGAGTCGGTTAGGAATGCCCACGATGATGCTATAAATGCAGTTGCAGTGTCTAACAGTGGAGATGTCTACACAGGATCAGCAGATAAAAAGATTAAATTGTGGAGGAAACTCTCTGGAGAGAAGAAGCATACTCTGGCTAGCACTATGGAGAAGCATAACTCTGGTATTAATGCATTGACACTTAGTCCTGATGGGTCGTTCCTCTACTCGGGCGCTTGTGATAGATCGATATTGGTGTGGGAAAAGAAAGATGATGAGGGCAGAATGGACCTTTTGGGAGCCCTAAGGGGACATACCAAAGCAATATTGTGCTTGGCTGCAGTAAATGATTTGGTCTGCAGCGGTTCAGCTGATAAAACCATCAGAGTCTGGAAAGGCGTTGAGAGAAGCTACACTTGTTTAGCGGTACTGGAAGGGCACAGAGGGCCAGTCAAGTGCTTGACAGCAGCAGTTGATCCTTATGGAAAACATGAAAATGCTTCATCATCGTCTGGTTATCTAATTTACAGTGGTAGTTTAGATTGTGATATCCGAGTGTGGCAGGTAACGGTTTCTCAGTAAAGCATACCCGAGGCTCGCAGCTTCATTACTGTATTTCTAGTATTCGTTCTAGTCTGACATCTTCTAGCTTGTTTCAATGATTAGATTTAGCGATGCATTATCCTAAATTTTGATGTTTTGGTGCATGAATGAGGATAACATATGATCCGAGTACTATGCACGGATAGATATCAAATTGATCCAAGCGTTCCGCGTACTCTACCGGTCGAGAGAAAACAAAAAATTGGAATTTTTAAACACCTATTTTTTCTAAGTTGCTCCTTGGATATCACTCATATAACACGGAAAAAAAGAACCAACAGTCTGACTTTGCTTTCCTCAAGAAGAGAAAACAGTGAAATTTTCCTCTTGTATAACATGTAGATGTTTAGGTTGTTCTAGAAACACCACCCAGAAGTTTCAAATTCCGGCGTCACACACAAGCTAACTTCATGATCGAATCTGATATGTATATTCACATGACATTCTAGCTCGATGTGTGATAAAAATTACAAGGATTAGGTCACATTCCAATATAATGTGGACATAAAATAAAGTATCATAGCATATATAAATGGCATAGGTGTAGCATTAGACACAAAAACACAACATCTAGGAGTTACTGAGCCTTCAATAATGTTAGGTGGTTTTCAGACTAAGCAAAAAGGTCCAAGGGATTACCCTTTCACTTTTTAACTACCAAAGTTATGTTGGTCTATTAAGAAATAGAAGTACAGCAAGATGTTACCATTTGAGTATGCAATTAGCCATTTATCATGAGGTTTACTAAAGGATTATTATACCCATGCATCCATGAAACTGTTAAAAAGAGACCAATCTAAAACCATAGCCACCTGAAATGACCTAGAACTCTAGTAGCACAGAAGAACTACAATGCCAAGCTTAATGAGACACAGGTAGGAAAGGTAAAAAATAAAAGCTGGGACAATGTTAATGGCCATGAGAGAAAACAAAAAAGCACCAGGTCTGCCCTATAAGGCCACACCTATGCCAAAAAATGCGGAAAAACTGTGGCTTATAAGTTTTAAGTACTGCAGGTGAAAGAAACACCTTATCAATCTTTTATCATCAAAAAAAAAAAAAAAGAATGCCAATGTTGTCTTTTGTAATAAAATATTAGCTTAAGCCCTTAAGCGCAGTGAATAGTTCGAGACTTGTATTCATTCTTAAAAAGTAATGGAGAGTGGAAGGGATAAATAAAGATGTCGCCGTAAAGGCCTACATTTAAGTATTAACTAATTGCATGGTTAATTATCAAAATAGAAAGTATGATAAGCCAATAATATCTGCGAAAAAGCACACAGAACTCAATTATTCCCTGAACATGAGTAGAATGATAGTTAGGCATATGAATGATCGGTAAAGTTCTAACTTGCACCAAAAACAATAGCCGATTACAGCACTTAATTGCATAAATTAAGACGCCCTAAAAAGTAATCTAATGTAAACCGTGACCCTACTTAAAGAAGAGCATAATAAGAAGCGGCTAACCTATGATCTTCATATTGGTAAATTTCCACTAAACCTTATAGGTTGAAAGACTAAAGCATTTCTAGATCGCTCATTCATTAGACTAACGTTTGAATGCTTTAGCTTTAGTCTTTTAGATACTCCACAAGGGGTTAATGACTGTGCTTCATAGAGGATTGAGTCATTTTGGGTTCCCAAGGGCCAAGACAGCATAACCTAGGTTTTGGACATATATTGCTCTTTCTTCTCAAGCAATAAGCGCAGATCGCACAGTATTTGCAAAAGGTACAAAGAGTCTCCAAGACACCAAATCAACCAAATCTTATTTCAGTAAGTGTGTCCTGATACATGGATTCTTTTCACCAACCTATTCTACCAAGAAAAATACATATCTGAACTACATTTACATGGCACAGTAAAGGTAGTTAAAAACCCTCCATGTTGGTAGTTCATGAGACGATGATAGGTAGAAGCAAATAGCAGGTCATTCATCTGAATCACTCATAATGGCATTTTTGCTGGTGTACCTGGATCGCGTGGATACTTTCTAGGGGTAGGATGTTCCTTAAAACATATGACGGCAGTTCGTTGCCCATAAGGACTGTGCGATTCAACTGCAACAAAAAATAACGTACGGTTGTGACATATTCAATCAACAAGGAAACAGATCAATATAACTCTTTATTAAGTAATCGGCATTAACCCAAATATGCCGAAAACTAGTTTTCCACAAGATGTTGTCATCTTTATGAATGCAACTAAGACGACTTCTAGGGCATACTTAACCACTGACATTAAAAAGAAGAAGAAAGAAGAAACAATGAAATTAACTGATCAAACATTGAAAATCAGTATTGAAGCCACAATGTGATCCCACATACCATGACACCATGGAATATTAATTGTAGAAAAAGAAAGTTTCCTTTAGAGTGATCTTTTCTGATACAAATACATGCACTATTCTTCTTGTTCTATCTTCGACTTGATAAATTATATGAGATTAATCCCACAGTCAATGTATTTACATACAACTAAAAGGAGATAGTCAACTAGTGTAGTGGGATAGCCTCAAAAAAGTTTGACGTTTGGGCCTGTCCAAGCTAGCGTTTCTCTTACTCATAGTTCCTGACATGGTAAGCCAGTAAGCAGAGGGCTTTGTGGCAACTTCCTAATAAGCTGACAACTTCAAAACTGATGCAGACACATGACATGCTCCAACAAACTAAGACACGTCCTTAACCAAACATGGCTAGAAAGGCAGTTGGAGGTTATGGAAGCAAGAGTTCTAAGGATTGGAAGGGAATCTTAGCTTAGGAACAATTCAAATACTCTCGCCTAACCAGACAGAAATGGCAATTGACAAGTCTTTACAAAGTAATGACTTGAACTAAGGAACATAACAAGCCTACTTGCCTGTCACTATAATCACATTTAGACGACTCTACCTTATTTTAAGCTACACAAATTTAGATTTCACTCATCAACACCATGTTCCAGTTCGTTTTCAACCCATGTTACGGGACGACTGACCTGGGGTCACAGAACCCCATGCACGTCCCGCATTTTGTGCAATACTGAGGCTAACCCATTTGTGGACTTCATAAATTATTATTGGCCGTAGATATTGGACAATAATAAACAACAGCTTGGTTTTATTTTTCCTGGTAACAGAAAACTCTTCTATTACTAAATAGAAATAATGACAACAGCATTGTAGAGCAGTTTGTGAAAGCATACCTAAGCGCTGCTGACAAACAAAAGCACCCATCATATTGATAGCTCGTTCGGCATTTCTGATTTCCTCCTGCTTGGAACATGCCAAAGCAAAGTCTATCAACAATATGATCCTCTAAAAATCATTGGGAAATATGCTTTCAATTGGCTGACTAAGAAAGCAAGAACTAAAAGATATGCGAAAGGGCAAATTTTGGTTTGTGTTGTTCAGCCTCTCTTTCATTTTGAATATGTACAGACATAATTGATCCCAAACGCAAGTACGCAACAGAAAATAAAGACTAAAAGGGACAAAGAGCTCCATGATCCCGTTCACGCATGTGTAACTGTTGACATAAATGACAGGTTGAGGTTGGGGGGTTGGGGGAGAGAGGCAAATATTGAAAGCAAGCTTCAAACTTAAGCACCAGATAGAAAGTTAATGTTAAAACACAAGCACCCATTCAACCAAATAAAAAATCTCATTCTATTTTATCATTTCCTGCTTTCCTTCAGCAGGTAAATCAATTACTATCACATGAGCTTTATTCAAAGTTGAAACTCCTCTGTATTTGGACATGATTGTCAAATTCTACCTTAAAAACTTGAGATAGGAAACTGCAAATTAAGAACTAAGAAGGAATATTAATGTGGTTGAGATGGACCGAGTGCTGCAGACACTAGTACACCAGGGAGTCCAGGGCCTCCAGGCACATTGAAACTGTCTAGGTTTCAGAACGTATGTCAGATCACAGCTTGCAAGAGTACATTAGATGAACTAATTATCCTAATTTATAGGCAGAAGGAAACTCAAGAAGAATAGGGAGTTTAAGTTCAGCCTTAAGCACTCATGAGTCATGAGTCATAATTGTCCTCTTTATCAGCTGCGGTTCTACCTTTCTCATTTGTACTAGTTTCCAGTCATACCAATATGCTGATATCATATGGTCCATAACTCAATCAGTAAATCCTTATTCTTCTATAGTTCTTGCCTAAAACTGAAGCATCGATACTTCCTAATCCATTTAGGTCATATGTAATGCTCCAGAAGGCCCAGAACACTTCATATCGCAAACATTTTTGTGCCTATTAATAACATGACTAGTGTTAGCACGAACTCCAGTTTACCAAGTGTCATCTGCCGTAATAAAGATTGAGGCTAATACGATTAAGCCATTATCAGATCTTGTAATTATCCGAATACTATTGCAGTTCATGTAACTCTGCACATTCATTTTTCATCATTGGCTGGGTCAATCAGGGATTCAGGGTCCTTGTGTTCTGGATCAAGGGTCAAACAGAACAGCTCTCTACTATCACGAGGAAAGCCTCCCCCCCACCCACCCAAAAAAAAAAATAAAAATAAAAAATAAAAGGTCTCACCCTGCTGGGGTAATGGTGATGTTGAGGTTTATATGAGCTGGGTCATTCACATTTAAGGTTAGCATGTATAATAGATATAGTTACAGAAAATTTCATGCAGGAAAAGGTCCTAGTGCGAGAGGTAGAGGCAGACCAACAAGTATTTGGAAGGGATTTTAAGTGACTACTGAACCAATGTGCAGTAGAGATAATGACATTTAGGATGTTTCCCATGAAAATTTGAAAGGCAGCCATCGTAATCCAGGAAATTAATGAAGTTTATTGGGGATATCACTGAGTTGGGTTGGTTGCTTCTACAGTTCTTACTCGTGCAATCAGAGCTGAGAAAGGTTAAGCAAAAGAGATGGACTGTCACATTTAGTTTGCCAATATAGACTCCGCTTGGCCTGACTTCTACACATTTCTACTTGTCCCTCTCAAATCTTTTACTAGTTTCTCCATCCTCTTCCCTTCCTTCTCCACCCCAACCCCATACAGTCTGGTTAATAAAAGCCATTACCCTCACTCTACAGAACTCAAGCATCAGCCCAGTTTGGATAAACAGGAGCCAAAACATTCATCATTCACCTTTGAATTTACAAAGGACCATCTTCCTAAGGCAAAAAAACAGAAATAAATGTTATCATTAGGCCTCTCACTTACCGCAAAAATTATGAAATCCTCAAGAATCACAATCATCAAACAGTACTAGATCTAGATAGATGTCTTTATCATGTTTTGCTCTGCAGAGCTTGGTTTTCGGCTTTTAGCAATAAAAAGCTTACTCAGGAATCAGAATAGGTTAATAACTAAGCCACGAAGAAAAAACATATAATGACTGAAGTACTAAACTCTGAGAAATTGACATGAGCTCGAATTTGAGATGATGACCATGACAACCTTCAGAAAGCATCAAATACAAAGGGACCTTCAGATTACCTCGGGATCATGACCCTTAGCAGCTACAAACAGCCCACCCACACGAACCAAAGGAAGACAATACTCAGCTGAGAAAACCAAAAAATAGGGGAGGAAAAAAAAAAAAAAAAAAGAGTCACAAGCATTCATATTAGAAGATACGAAGAGTTTCGAGATGTAGAAAAGAAATCTAGTTATCACCTAAAACCCTCAACTCTGCAACAGCCCTGGCAACTGCAACATCAAATGACTCTCTGGACTCTGAGTTTTGTCCAAAGTTCTGCCCTATAACCAAGAGGACTTAGTATGTGCACTTCGGAAGGAAAATTTTCATGATCAAGATATGCGACAGGGCAGGAAAACACAGAATGTAGATACACAGGACTTACAATAAAGATTAAAGCACTTCAAGAAGTGGCAGGAAATTATACCTCAGCCCTGTCACGGACAACTTTCACGTTTGACACACCAGTGACACTAATAGCATGCTCCAAGAATGAACAACGCTTGTTCATAGACTCAAGAAGGGTGAGCTTCCAACCTATGCAAACATTACCAGTTTCAACATAACAAGATAAAACCACATTTCAAGCGCTAACAACAACCTATCATAACCAAAGGTTAGCATAATGCAACTCGTCTCAAGTCTCGACATCAATTTCATGCAAGACTGTTTCCTGGTACCAACCATAGGAGGACGCAACATTTATGCTTCTTGATTCCACTACGCAATTAAGAGACTTAACGCCTAAGGCCCTTACAAATAAAACTCTAGTACCAGGTACATGAAATGTACTATGATATAAAAGCCATTACTTTCCCCACCATTCACAGGATCCTAGTAAATTCTAGCAAACAAAACCATGACAGGACATTACACCCACATGAACCTGTACTACAAAGTGTAATGCATGCATCGCATAAAAATTCATGTGCTCTTTTGATTGACAAGAAAAATTAAATGGAAGTACAATTTCGTGCTACAATGTTGTTTGGTTAACAAAAAAGCTGGAAATGCAACTTCCAATCAAGTTATACTTCCCACAAAACGGAGAAACTAGTTTACCTATATCCCCTAGGTAAGTGGATCAAACAACTTTCAGCATATCCCAATAAATTCTTATGACAACTTCCTACCAAGTGCATTTTTGCAAATAAGCGAACCAAATGATCAGCAAGCCGATAACATAATCCTTGCTAATCAAAAAGAATGCTTCCTCCGTCCCTAAAAAAGCTTACATTTCTTTTGCACAAATGGGGCAAAAATACTAAAGTGTCTTGGGAATAGTGGGACTAACTTGTGGGCATTCTAGTCATTTCACGTGTAAATCCTTACTAAATAAGGAAATGCAAGCTATTTCTCGAGACACCTCATTTTGTTAAAATGTAAGCTTCTTTAAGGGACGGAGGGAGTAAAACGATTTCTCCACCGCAGTAACCCCAAAAATGTTGGGACTCAACCCGAAACATTAACAACTGATTCACTTAACCCTCTTTTCAACTTAACAAGTTCATCACAACCTTTCACTCAACATCAAAGCACACAAATAAATTTCCTTAAATTGGTTATCAAAAACAACAATTCGCATTGAGATTCAATACCAGGGCAAGCAATGGCGAGTATCAACCCAGGCAAACCGGCACCACTACCCACATCAACAAGATTGATACTTTCACTCGATCCTCCGCAACGTAAACCATAACACTCATCAATAGGCGGAATAATCGCAAGCGAATCCTCAACGTGTCGTTCCATCACTTCGCTTCGCTCCGTTACAGCCGTTAGATTCATCTTCTGCTAACACACCAAAAAACAAACATTCATCAAACAACGAAATTCGCAATTCATGAGATGTAAAGTTAAAAAGAGAGGGGTGGACCTGATTCCATTGAAGAAGTGCGTCAACGTAGAGGGAAATCTGGGATTTCTGATGGGAATTTAGGGTTTGGAAGTGTGAGGAATTGAGAGAACTGTAAATAGTTAGGGATTTGCGATTGAATTGGGGGAAATTTTGGAGTGTGGGTTTGGTGCATGGAAAGTGTTTGATGAAAGTCCTGAAAGAGAATGGTGAGAGGATGGGTTTGCTACGCCAACAGCTATTCATTTTGTTTCCCGCGCTGTTAAGTGTGAGATACTGAAATTTGACCGTTTTATGTGCGAATAAGTTTTATACAAGTTGTGAAAGTGTGACATAATATGCATATGATTTTAATCCAACCTAGCTAAATCTTGGGCCTGGCTGACCTTTGACACCCCTCAAGGGAACATTGTAGAGTAGTTTCATGCGATGACAGCTAATTGTGGTGCTTCCAAAGAAGATCTTCAGAAAGTTAGCCTCTTGTTTTGGAGCATTTGGAGGGAACGAAATGGTGTTATTTTTCATAATCATGACTTCAACCCGGCTCGTGCCTGCGCCCGAGCTAAGGCTATGCATATTGAATGGATCCATCGGACTGAGGCATTCAGTAAGCAGGGGAACATCAATGATAACAAGCTCAAGAGGGACAGGATTGGGTTTCCTACCCGCAAATTTGTTAAATGGATCCCACCTGATGTGAGGGGATATAAAATCAACTTTGTTGGGGCAGTGTCTGGAAAGAAAGCGGCAACAAGTTTTGTCATTCGAAATCATGCTGGGTCACTTTTAGTGGCTGGGACCCGACAAATTAGGACGTCCTTTGTTCTGGTGGCAGACAGCCTTAAGAGATAGTGTCAAATGCGGTATAGAGATGGGGTTGGATAAAATCCAAGTGGAAGGGGACAACAGCATTG